>CAJNDV010033830.1:117408-129486 GCA_905221635.1 Symbiodinium sp. CCMP2456
TGATCCACAGCAGCAGAGAGCATCATACCGAGGACCGTAATGCCCGCCCACGGCAGCACCACTTGAAGCCACTCCTGGTAGACCAGTGCGAACCTGTCTTGCTCAGGAAGACGCTCCCTGCGGAAAGAGTCTTTGTTCCAAGCAGCAGAGAAAGCGCGCTTCTGATCACAAGGAACATCAACGGGCTCCGGTGCCATGGGCCTGCAAGATGCTGCATCCAAGACATCCTCAATGTCCAGGGCGGGTCTAGGCAAGACCTCTTCTGTACCAAACACAGCTGCAAGCAGGCCCGATTCCCATGGCAGAGCCAAGGCCGTGATGTTGGGGGCGGTCGTGAGAGCGTCCACGGACATTCGCCGCAGCCTGTTGCGAGCCAGGCGATCCCATTCTTCATTCTCAGCCATGCCGTACCAAGGGCTCACAGCAAAGGGTTCTTGAGGCAGTAAACTTCAGATGCGACATGACAGCTTCAAAAGAAACATGAAAATGAGCCTGTGGCAAACCCCGAGTAATGCAGGCGAACTGTTCACGCGGCCAGCAAAGCGGAGCGCACAGTCTCATAACATCCAACGGAGCCGCTCCTACACTGACTAAGGAGGGGACGCCGGAAAGCCAGGGCATCGGCACACAGAGGCAGGTTAGGGATTAGGGGCGGCGCGAGCAGAGCTGTCCTCAGTCCATGGCATCCAGAGCAGATACCTCCAGCGGCGGACACGCTTGCGCAAACCTGTGGCCGATGCTCAGAAGCTCTTCTTGAAGCCTGAACGTGAAGCGATCCCTCCAAGCAAGCAATCGCAGCAGCTCCGGGTTGAGGCGGTTAACCGACTCAACTGTCTCAGACAGAATGTTGCTGAGCACAGTTACCTCGGCACGAAGAGAGATGCCGTGAGAGCCTGTGAGCTGTGCCTGAGCAGCGGCCAATTCCTGCTCCAGCGACTCCAAGCGAAGAGCAAGAGTGTTCAGGCGGGCCTGTAGAAGCTGCTGGGAGCTCGCCGCTGATTCAAGACGTTGCACTTTAGCCTCAAGATTGAAGAGCCGTTCCTCAGCTTGACGCATGTAGTCAACAGCTTCTTCAACACTGGCGACAGCCTCCATGGCACGCCCGCGCTATCTACAGGAGCGCTAGCGAAATTTTGTTCGCACTCCTCCTTGAGAGTGCTGGCTGCAAAGCGCAGTACAAAATTTCGAAACCCAACATGAGCAGACATGAGAGAAAGCAGAAAATCTGGCCGCAGTGTAAAACACATGCTTGTCATGAAAAGCCTCACAAATAAGGTTTCCGCCAGCAAGCTGGAGAGAACACTGACTTGGGGTACCAGCACCTGTATAGTGCCTAGCAGCACATGAAAATCTATTGACCGTGAATGGCGGACCTTCAATCGGGTCAGCAGTAGCAGCGTCTGCAACCCCACTGTCTGTGACGCCGAGCCGCTGCCGAAGGAGCACTTGACCTTGCTCCGCTTCCCTTCGTAGAGCTGCCTCGGGCAAACCACACCCGGACAGGCTCGCAAGGTGGCATGGAGATGCGGCACATCTGGCAACCCAAGCGTCCCAAGCCGCTAATTTAGGCAGGTGGCACCGGCTTGTTGTCACCACCCTCCCAGCGAACCCCCTTGGGGCCTTTGATAACGACCCTTAGTTTGCCGGCTAGCGAGTGCTGGCAACGCTAAACGTGTCGATGTCGTTTGCTTGGGAGAACTTGCCTTGCATGGAACCTGGCTCTGTCCGACGTGGCCCTTAAGCTGCAGGTGTCGCTGTGGCGATGGCTGCCGATAAGAAAGTTCAGATGGGCATACGATGCATTGTGCAAAAAACAAAGCTCTGGGGCTCCGGGAGTGCACAGTACTTGTGAGTTCTTGCGAGTGTCTATGCATACTTGGAATGTCAAGTTCGGGGGTGGCCTGGCAACGGAAAGGTTGGATGAAGCCGCTTTCACTTCAGCCTATCCCACCTAAGACATGAAATAAGCCATTCTCGCCAAGCATCTTGAAGAAAATCTTGTCCGGGTGGATGGGAATCTCAGTTTCCAGTTTAGTCGCGGCGCCGAGCACATCCGCCCTCGGCCCTCCACGCCCTAGGCCCCTCTCACTTTTGCTCTTTTCCAGGCTTTGCGGGTTCACTCTTTCCGACTGGCAAGGGCCCAGGCGGCCGGCGAGAACCAGCTGGGGAAGACGCGCGCCTGCCGAGGGAGATGCTCTTTGCATACCCGCAGAAATCTTCGTCAAACGCCACCTCTGTCACACTTCTTCCTGCGAGCTGTTGGTCCCCTCCCAACTGCGGCACCTCCGTCGCGAGTTCCAGGGCCTTGTTGGGATCCCACTCGCCAAGCCTTTGGCAGCGCTTGGGTCAGCAGACTGCGAGTGTTCCGCCCTAGCTGCCGGCGGCAGGAGATGAAATAACCAGCGATTGAAACCTTCGTCATGATGCAGTTTTTATCCCACTGTTGGGCACCCTCCACGGATTGCCAACTGCAGCCGTGTGTCTCTGGACAGGATCCAACAACAGCCACAGTCTCCCCGGGGGCAGTGTCTGCACAGACGACTTCGAAAATCCTGGAGGGGGACAAACTTTCCGTGGAACGTCTCTGGATTTCCGGGAATCTTCATTCTGCTGAGCATTGTGCTGTTGCAAGTTGCTCTTGTTGGCTGTATGAGGACTTGGCTGCTTCAGGATTTGGACGATCACTGTTGCCTCAAGGGCAGCAGTGGAAGGCCGCAGACTGCAATAGCAGTATTCAGGCTTCGTCAAAAAGTGCTGAAGCAGCCAAATCTTCCCATAGGGCATGCAGCCGCAACGGACAGCAACCTGAATTTGACCTCTCGATGACCTAAACATTGCGAATGGCTGGCCCAACAAGCAACACATCTTCAATGAATTCCCAACCTGGCTTTGCACACCAAGTGTCAAGCTTGCTGGAATGGTGATGTTAGGCGGCATGGCGGGTGAGCAGTTGAGGGAGCTGGCTAAAGTGGAAGGTGCCGTCAAGATGGGCTATTCCGAATGACAGCTGAGCTGCCTGAAGCTGCACCTCTGCTCTTGGACTAAAGGCTACCAAATAAAGAACATCATGCCTCATTCTCTCAGCTGGCAGCCTATCACATCCACGTGCCGCTACATACTGCTTATTGAACCTTCTTGGAAACAATTTGAGTTGCTGGCTAAAGTTGTGTGAGTACTGGAAAGCCAGTGGAAAATCTATTCTGGCTGAAAGCCCAAGGCCTGATGGACAGACTCAGCTTCATGCTCTTCCATATTCAAGGCAGTGCCGTGACCATGCCCGAGAGTCCAATCATGTTCTGGAAAGCTGAGGTGAAACTCGTGGTGATGCCAGATGAACACCATTCAGACCATGGACAACCTACAGATGCACATGCATGATCATGCATGGGAATTGAAAGCTCAGCTCAAGGGACACCGGCAAAATGACATTTCATGCACACCGCATACATACGCTCGCCAAAGGGGACTCAAGAGCCTGTCCGTCTCCCTGCCTCCCACGGAGGTCGTGGCAGAGGAAGCGGGGTTCCTGCACGGCTCCTGCTCACGCGCTTCAGAGCCGGACAAGGTTCAGCTTCGCAGGCTTTGCAGGAGTGCACGGCTCAAAATCCGCAGCGCGAGAACCGAACTCTTCTTTTGACCTGGCAGCCTGTTCAGACACACCAGCGCATAAGTGCAGCCTCTACAGTCAGAGGTTCAGCCAGGCATAAGTCGGTTGAACCCGTAACGTTCTTAAAATGACCGCTCGCCTTTAAGGACAAGCACGGGTCCAAAATTGGGTGCACATCTCTAGACATGAGATGACATGAGGCGCTCAGAGTTTGGGAAGGTGCGCCTTTGGAAGATCTTTCTTCCCGTGAGGGATCTTCTTCCTGGCAATTGCTGGCAATGAGCCGAACGCTAGCCGCTAGCCGCTAGCCCATTCACCCTTGCACCCTTGCCTGTTCTTGGCATCAAGCGACAAGCGCGCTTCGTGGGCGAGGCATGTAGACATATCCTGCCCAGGCTCAACTCGCCTCCCGTGTCCCAGCCTAGGCCTCAAACAAGAGGATCTCGGATCTGCAATTCAGGGTCTCCGATGATTCGGCATAAACAAGGAGTCTTAGGACCATCACAAACCGTCACATACTGTACAACGGAACTCCAGGTGCAAGCCGTACCGGGAGACATCTGTGGACCATCGTGGACCCGAGCCTCGGCGGTGGAATCCATGGAGACCTCGATGACGGAAGGGATCGAATAGGGACCTTGCTAGCCCAGAAAGTCTTTCGTGCCCGGTTCCTTCAGAGTCTTTCGGGCGCCAACTCGGGAGCAAAAGATGGCTCAGTTTTTCTTCACTCATCCAAGATCTACGTGTTTATGAATGCACAAATACTGTACCAGCATGGGCAACTTTTCAATCTTAGTTCCAGCGTTGAGCGTCAGAACGATCTCTTGCAATGGTTCCTCTTGCTTGCTGTGCGACGTGTTGCGCTCTCCTGAAAATCCTCTCTTACTTCGACGTGCCTGCCATCTTGTTGAACACTATTGTTCAATATTAAAGTGGTATCTGCCGCATATGGAGAGTGCGGATGCCAGGGATTCTCCTGTCCACATGTGAATACTAAGTCGCTGCTTGCGGTGTCCTGTCAACTTGAGAACTGCCTTCGTCCTCGCATCCTCGAAGCAGATATTGCAAAATCCTAGCCCGAGAAATCCTACAGTTTGAATGAGTCTACCTTCAGGTGATTGATTAAACGCACATGTACTTACATCCCCTCTCGAGTGGTTTTGGTTCGCAACTAACTTGTCACAGTACACAAAACTTCTGGGTATTTATTCAACTCCAACTCTCTCGAACTCCTGCATGGCTCGGTCAAACGATCGGTATAGCTCCTACCTGAATTATCATGCGAAACCATGTATTCACAGACCAAGATGTGCAGAACTTCTTAGGTTTCATGAACATACTGATAAACA
Source organism: Symbiodinium sp. CCMP2456 (assembly GCA_905221635.1). NCBI lineage: Eukaryota > Dinophyceae > Suessiales > Symbiodiniaceae > Symbiodinium > Symbiodinium sp. CCMP2456. Next base: position 122,365 of record CAJNDV010033830.1, read on the forward strand.
CACAGAGGCAGCGTCAGCCTCATGGACTCATAGACTCCTCGAGCTGCTCAAGACCTTTGGGCCAGGCCGCCTTTCTTGTAATTGCGACTGAAGTCGTTGCCATGCAGGTGCACGACTTTAAAGCCGGCCTCCAGAGCCAGAGTCAAGAGCCGAAAGCGCACATGCACACGCCCGAGCCTTCTGCAAGTTCTGCATCGTGGACAAGAACTCAGAGTGACGTCCCTCGTCCCCCAAGTCGTGGAACCTTTCTGCACTGCAGTGGCTAAGACTGTAAGTTGGCATATCCACCAAACCAACGAGCCCGGGGACTCAATCAGCAACTGGCGGAATTTCTTGAGTGTTTCTGTGCTGGCCGTGCCGAGTGTGGGCCACTCGGCACCCTCGATGTCTATCTTCATTAGGAGAGATCCTCGGCTCGGCTCAAGCACCACTTGCCAGCAACTGCCACGAGCTCCAATGCAGCACAGGGGGCGGTCGGGGAGATGCTCTTTCCCGGATTTCCGGATTGCCTAAGCAGACAGATCCGACTGGTGCAGTTGACCGCACTTTGAGCACTTCTTCGTTGCTCTTGATGCATCCAGAGAGACAACCCTTACAATTGAATCGAAAGCGAAGTCCAAAAGAAACAAACCTTGTGAGAGCGAAGGCATTCCCTGTCCCTCAAACCTTCGTCACATCTGAGTTATTTACTGCACACAGCTGCTTCGTCTCAGCAACAAGCACAGCAAGCTGAAGTTGACACACTTGTCAATGACGCCATTACGCAGCGCAGGCAGCGCAGGCAGCGCAGGCCTGCTTCAAGGTCCATGCAGTCTTGCCCTCGAAGCCTCCGCGGCCGTCTTCCTTGGGTTTGTGCTGGCAGGTGCAGACAGACTGACACAGCTTTTCCAGAAAGCTAAGTACAGCTGCGTCACGCCCTGCAGGCAGGCCTGAAAGAACTTGCAGTGGTCACAAACTGCTGCAGGCTCGCTGACAGTGCAGTCATATTGGTAGATAGGCACCTCAGGCAAGCAAGATTGTAGAACAACGCTCTTGATCTCCCATCTTAATGCCGTTCTTCAGCCGATGGCCTCAATCCCTCAGGCTCTACATCCCGCCTTCGAGTCTCAATTCGGTTGGCAGAAGGTGTCACACAAAGACTTGTAGTGTTGAGCCCGCAAAAAATTCTTTGAAGGCCAAGGTACCTGAAAGTTCTCGTGGACATGCCTGGCACGAGGGGCTTCTTTCCGTCTGCCGTTGCTAACTACCGCACGATCGATGCACAAAGGCCAGTCCAACCCTTGAGCCTTTGACTGCTCACATGTCGGTAATAAGGCATGAACGATCGGGAAGAGGACAGGTGCCACTGCAGCAAAAGGGCACGGACCAGAGGTCATGGTGTTCGATGCCCATGGAGTAAGCAGCACGGATGTCAGGGTGGGCCATGTGATCCATGCAGGACAGGTATCCACCATCTCTCCTTGGTGGTGAGAGGGATACGTAAAGCGTTCTTGCTATGTTCAGGATTTATCCGATGCCCGGTGGCTTCTCGCCGAAGCGCTGCCAGCGCTTGCAGCGACCGCAAATGCGGAAGGAGCGGAGGAGGTCCTTTGGCGGTGCGATTTACACGTCGAACGGGAGGCCACTGCCGGCGCCTGAGTGGCACCTGGCTGCAAAGACTCCGCCAAGTCCATGATCCTGGGCCCAGGCTGACTGCTTCGAACCGGAGTCACAACTTCGTGAGGTGACTCGCAACCCGCACAGAACCCTTCTGCCCGGGCGACGAATTCGAAAGTGCCAGACCGGAGAGCCCGCCGTCTTCTTCGAAGATGGCCCTGATTAGGGCAGATGCGAGAAGGGAGGCCCCGAATCTGCAACCAGCTCAACCCGCCTGCTTTGGAGCAGGCACCCGGCATCGGCATCGGATGCGTTCGACTCCAGGCCTACAGAGCGCTGGGCCAGCAGCATCAAAAGCCAGGCCCGCACCATGGCTTCCGGCACAGGCTGAGTTCGGGGATTCGGTAGCGCTTGGGCCAAGCCGATTGAGAGAGGAGCGTGAATCCGGAAGCACGTGCAAAGTTGGCCAGAACTCCCCGGCATCAGGTGTTGGAACCCTGTGCTTCAAAGCTGCCCAATGTGCTTCACGCAGAGCGCCTATACTTCTGCGGGGCACCAGCCTGAGGCAAGACAAAGGGTTTCCTGACTATGGTGACTACGGTGACTATAAAGTCTGCCCAAGAGAAGGCAACGAGAGAGAGAGGAGAGGGGAAGGAGAAGCAGGTCAGTAGGGAGAGAAGGTGAGACATAAGTATGTTTATACGGGTATAAGTACCTACACAGCTATAGTACACAACTACATAGGCCACCCACGAGACGTCACACATCATCATAGTCTGAGCTCACCGCGGTTTTGGTAGTCTGGCCAGTTCGCGGTTTCCGCGGCAGCAAGGCCAGACTCGCCAGCGCCTGCCAAGAAGGAGAACCAGTTGTGCATTCCGTGTCGGCTAGATTCCGAGGTCCTGCGCTGCCACAATCTTATCTGCAATGACCATGCAGCCATCATCTTTGACGATACGGTTTCATGCATGAGGCGAAGGCTTGAGAGCTTATTGTATTTATGGCCTCGGATCATGCTTTGGGGTTTCGGACTTTCGCCCCTTCAACTCCTTGTGGGAGTTTGGGCGTGCGGTTTCCTTGGTCGAGCCGGGGCGGGAGATTTGCAGACAGCGACTTTTGGCAGGCGAACGCTCACCGTGTCCGGCCAACCAGAGCACATAGACCCAACCAGACTGAAAACCTTTCAAGCACCAACCCCCCCAATTGCCTGTGGGCCGCACTCTTTCTGCAGATGCCTTTTGCCCTCGTCTCTAGGTCGGTAGAGCGCAGAAGACGGCACCTCTGTCAAACAGCCGAAGACGTGCTGAAATTAGATACCGTTGCCAAGATTGAGGATAGCGGATGATGGCGGCAAATCGTGAACTCTGAGAGTGGCGCACGACTCTGATCATTGGCCGTGTCCGGCCGAACAGTCTGTCGAGAAGCCTCTTCAGTGCTTCCAACTGAATTCAGCATCTAACTGTGGTTCGCCTTCGGCGTCTACCTACCCCAATCACTGCCCGTGCACGATCCTGGAATGATCCAGACCTTGCCTCCTCATGATCTGTACATCGCCGACATTCCCCGCGTGGGCGGTATATTGACGTCTGATGCACCTTTTGCGAGACTTCAAGTCTCATGTTGACAAATCTTGCGAGTCTGCGGCTTGCCCCTCAAAAGAAGATGAAAGCACTCTGACATTGACACTCCTATGCTCCGTCGAGATGTGCCAACAAACTTCGCCAGTGCTGTCTCAAACAATCCAAGCAAATGCCGCTGGCCTCGTGGAAATCAGGTTCCTTCACGGCATCATGTACATGAATGTTGTCCACACTGGGCTACCATGACAAAACTAGCAACACGTGCAGTAGACCTTTCGCACCCATGGCCTCGTCAGTACATCTCGAGCTGAAAAAACCACAAGGGCCGCCTGCGGCAGGAGGATCGACTCATTCAACCAGGAGCTGAAGCAAAGAGTTTGCGGCCTACAGGAGTGGCAGACTGCCGGGAAAGAATCGGATCCATGGTGCGCAAACTTCGTGGTTGGCTATGCTATTGTCAACTCCATGTTTGCGAAGCTTGACCAACAAGTACAAGTCGGTTCTTCTGAGATGGTCGGTGTTGTGTTTTGTTCAAACACAGACGGTTGATCCATGCTTTTTCATGACATGATAAACCAAACTGATTGGGCCGATACCCATGCACATACATTTCATTGCAATTTCAGCTTGATCACCATGATGAGCTGTTGATGTTCTTGTCCTCGTTCTTGTTCTTTATTATTGATGTTGTTCATCTTCTTTGGGCGATGTATCGATGGCCTTGGCACTTATGGCGTGTGCTGTCTTTCGTCGAGGTCGGCACGTGCAATTTCAAATTGTTTTGTCGGTGTGTAATGCAACCTGTGGCGCTTTGACTCTGGATTGTGGGTGGGACTTGATCCCAAGCTAGGCTTTAGGCTTTAACTAGTTAGATTTCAGGTTTGTCTTCTGCGCCGCACAGGACCGCCAAGGAACTTCAACAAGCATCCGCAAACGTTGTCGGCAGTCTCTACCTGGCTGCCTCTTCATGATTTCGAACCTGCTTCTGGCAGCGCGCCTGCATTTCAATGTCGTGTCTGAGCGCGCCTTTGAAGCTAAGCCTGCTGAGTATTTGACAAAACGCGTCCGAATCTCCACCAATTGATGCAAAGGAAACAACACATGCAGCAAGATTGACATTTTGATTGCTTGATTTCGCAACTTTGCCACGATAAAACACAACAGCAACATCTACACTTTTTGCAATGATAACACTTCGCAAAACGTTCATTCACACGAAGCGGGAAGATGCTCGCGACTTTGTGAAACTCTTCGTCGCTTTGCGAGTGTCTGACCTACGACTTGCTCGAGATTGTCAGATTGTCCTTCGCTCTGCTCGTGGGGCGCAGCTTTCCTCCGTGCCCACCACTGGGGGAGCAGCTCCACTCGTAATCGTCGTAATCGAAAGCACAGTTCTCGCCTCGTTCTGGCAGAGTCTACCCAACCAGATTGTCGGGCTTGATGGGTTGTTCATGCCTTACATCTTCCCTGAACCCCACTCATGATAACAACTCTTCCAGACACGCCCGCCGCAGGCCACCTGTATGATACTGCAAGAATGCAGAACATTCCTTGTTGCAGCTTCTCCCTCGTGCCCTCAAAGTCGCAGTGCTTGTTTTTCAGCGTGTCGTCTTCAAAACAACATCAGCCTCTTTTCACCCTTCTCAAACCTTCCTAGAACGAAATGTTGATTCTGTCTTTTCGCAAGTGAAAAACCAAGTTCAAAGCAAAAAACACCTTATTTTTTTCACGGATTAGCACGACAACGGCAATCAGAAACAACAGCAACGCCGTCCTAAATACAAAATTCAAGTTGACTCTTTTTCGGTGGACAACAAAGTTTGAGCAATCAGCACCAGTCGCCGCACTCGGAGAGCCTTTGCAAAATTTTGAACAGCTTTGCCGCGCAATGGCGCACATTGCCTCTTGCGCAATGGCAACCATCGCCCATGGCACATTCTGGCAGTGGCATCCACTGTGGGTAGGCGCAAATCTGCTGGCCACAAAGCCCGCAGGCTCTTAAGATCCCATATAAAGTCAGGTTGGACGGACGCAGTTGCAATAGCTGACCATTTTTCCGCGAGAGGTCGTAGAAGATGAGACTGGACAAGACGCCCAGAAATGAGCATCTCAACCAGGTTGCATCTCAACTACCACGACTGGCCAACTTTACATGCTAAAGAATTGCCCAGTCGCAAATCTGCCATCCACACCTTAACACGTGCACAATCAAGTTGGCAGGCAAGCAGTGAGCAAGCGTCAAAAAGGCAGCAAGCCCAATGGTCCAATGGCCATGCACTGATTTCGAGAACTCTTCTTCAACAAGACTTTCAAGCCTTCCAAGGTCGACGAGTTAAGACAGAAGGAAGACTTCAAACCTTCAAGGACGAAAATAAAGGATCTTCTTACCACGGAAGTTTGAAAGCCAACTTGAAAGGTTGAGTCCTGCTTCCCGCTTCTAGCTCCAAAATCCAGACGTTGAGCGGTCTCACTTCAAAAAAGAACAGTGAAAAGTCCAGGCCGCAACTAAATTCCAAATATGAAAAGATTGCAGTTTGAAGAATCAGCCCAGCTGATTTCCAGGTTGGGCCTCTTTGAAGCCTCTAAAGGAAGACTTCGTGTTTCTTTAACGAAGATCCACGAACTTGTGGACACTTCAATTTAAAGTATCAGAATTTGAGGAGAAACCAGTTTCCGGTTTGCCAAGTCGGCTCTAGCACTGAAGCTCTTAAAAAGAAGAGATTTGGGCAGTCTTCCAGCCCCAGCCTGGCATGGAATCTGATGACTGGCCCGATGTGCCAATCGTCTCTTGCTTTGCAGACATGCTCCACACAGACTCACGCCTCTTGCTTGTATTGGAAGGTTTCTTAAGAATGCCACGATTCGTGCCTACATCTGCACACTCGATTTGATCACGACACTTGGCTGAAGATTTCCACCCTAGAATCACAGGATGACTTTTAGAATTGGTCCATCCAGCCATTCACAGCCTGGCAGCATTCAGTCAGATTTGCGTCCGCCAGGCCTCCGAAACCTGTTCGCCTCAGTTTCAGCTCTTTCGCTTCGCCATCTTAGGCCAGCCACAGCCTCAAGGGGTTTTTGTTCAGCCTTGCTTACTGATCCTCTTTGCCTTCAGCCTCAAGAGGCTCTTGTTGCTCCTGTGTAATACTGTCATTGCTCTGCAGCCCAGCAAGCCTGTTCCTCCATGCAGTCTCGAGCTTAGCCACCTCTGCCGCTGATTGCTCTCTTATCAGACCTGCCTTTCGTAGCGACTTTGGCAGCATTCTTCTGTAGCTCTCTTGCAGCCAGGCCTCGTACTTTAGCCGAGCGCCGAGCCTGCAGTGCCAATTGGAAAGCCGCAGCAGCCCAGCCTACCAGTTCAATGCTGGACAGCCTACTGGAAGCGCAGCCTCTCATCTTACCCAAATTCAACGCCTCAATGCGGGCCTATCCGGCCCGCTCGCCTTCATCGGACTACAGCCATCTGCCAGACTTCTTGCCTTCAGCCAATCCCGAGCATGATGTTAAGTCTGACTTTCCAGCCGATCCGACTGCTTCATCATGCACAAGTCCAAGCCATGTCCGACCTGGCCGAGCTCAATCGTCGCCTACAAAGCCTTGGAGCCAGACCTTAGGGTCAGAATTCTTGAAGCCAAGCGGTCTGGGGCACAACAAGCCTTATGATGCTACCATCGCTCGGCTCGCGAGCACCAACGCCTCCGCAGCATTATTTGGCCCTGGGCCTTCATTTCAGCCAAGATCGACTTGAGTCTCGCCTAAATCAGACGTTCTTGTGCCTGGAGAATTTGCTGACTACCTTGCAACAATCAAGTGCCTAATTACCAAAGCCCAGATTGGAACGCATCGAAAAGATGTTTGATCGATGCATCAGCCCATCAGCCTAAAATACGCCCCCGTGTGTTCTCTCGTTACAGGGTGGGTGAAAAAGTTTGCAAGCGATGCAAGG
>CAJNDV010033832.1:4589-21768 GCA_905221635.1 Symbiodinium sp. CCMP2456
CCCCAAACCCAAAGCCCTAAACCGTAAACCCTACACCCTCAACCCTAAACCCTAAACCCTACACCCTAAACCCTGCACCCTAAACCCTAAACCCTAAACTTGGACATTCTGGACCTCTGGACACCTCAGAGGCAGTGACCTCATAGCTCCGAAACCTTATAGCCGCCCTGCAGCTCCGACACCGCCCCTACAACAAGAGCCTTTTTCGAAAACATAGGGTTTAGGGTTTAGGGTGTAGGGTTTAGGGTGTAGGGTTTAGGGTTTGGGGTGTAGGGTTTAGGGTTTAGGGTTTAGGGTGGAGGGACTAGGGTTTAGGGTTGGGTTTTTAGGGTTTAGGGTTCAGGGTTTAGGATTTAGCGTCCTTTTCAAAGCCCACCTCAAAAGGCGAAGCGAAGCATCCTACTCCCGAAACCCCAATTCCGAACCTGTATTTTATTAAACCCTTAAGCCTAAGCCTCAACCAACCATAGGCCCGAAAAGCGCTACTCTAGGGGCCTAAATAGTTACCGATACCATTTTTAGGGGGTTCCTTTTTCAGGATTATGCTTTCAAGGAACCCAAGACCCTATGCTAATCATTCGGCCCCAATATTAGTCAGCAAAGCCCTCACCCCGATGTCGTTTAAAGCCGCCTGAACCGCCAACAGTAGTTCCCAAACGCCGAATCCTATGCCCTAAACCCCTGAGGGTCCAAAGGACCGAAGAATTAGGTACTCGGGTTTAGGATAGTAGTTAGTTTTGTAGGTACGTATTTGGGGGGGTTCAGGATATACTGTAGTAGCTAGTGTTGTTGGTAAGTGTTTGGGGGAGCTTTATAGGATAGTAGTTAGTTTTGTAGGTAAGTATTTGGAGGGGGGTTAGGATAGTAGTTAGTTTTGCTGGGTCAAATCTGATTATTCGGTACTTAGACCCTGAGCGTAACTGCGACACGCTGCCCTCCCATACCCTACAGCCGCCCAAGCTACTCTCCCGAATTGATCCCCTCGGGCTCCGATGATACTTATGACCTGATGTGCCCCCGACACCAAATTGTCTTTATTCCAGGCTTCAGAAACCCTAAACCCTAAACCCTAATCATTAAGCCAAAGCCGCCGTCAGAACCCCAGAGCATCCAGGATCGAAGCGGAGATGACCCGAGGAAAGGCTCGAGGCACGTCCTTTGAGTAGTACTGCTTCTAGCATTAGTATTACGGGACAGTAGGTTATTGGGGTTACTATGGAGACTACCTGGCTATATAAGGGGTATATAAGGACTATACAATGGTTATTTAAGGTAATGGGATTCTAGCATTAGTATGAGGGTAGTTGTCAAAATTATGGTCCCTTGTGGGGTACCTTAAATAATAGGTGACCCGTATTATAATAAGGACCCAAAAAGGGACCATAATTTTGACAATCACCCATGAGTATTTTCAGGATCAGTTAGTCTATCACTATTTTCTGTAGCTAGTCATGTCTCTTTTGGTGGTGTTGTTGTCATGATGGTATTGCTGTTATGTCTAGAGTTATTATGATAGTATCGTTACAGTCTGGTTTTGATTGGTATTGCGATTGTTGCTACTGTTATTCTTAGCGGCCAAGGAATGAAGCACATATATGAACAGAAGCTCTTCTTGGGTTCCAGGTTTAGGGCTTCAGAGTTGTGGGGCGTAAGATTCGGAATTGAGGGCTTTAAGGAAGCATCTCAACATGGAATGAAATCTACACCGAAGTCCTTAGGGGAATATTACAATGTTCCAAAGCGGTTGTGTCCACCTGCTTGTTGGATGTTTTAGGGCCCTCTTCGAGTGAAAGCCGGCGGGGTTTTTATTGAAGCGGTCTTTAAAAGGACTATTTCTATTCTGAGCTTGATGAACGTATAGCCCTCAAGCCTGGGTTCGGCCTCATAGACCGCTTGACTCATCGAAGCATGCGAACTCTACAAAACCCTCAACCGTGGAGCCCCTAATAAATTGAAGATCGAACATGAACTACGACACAGCGTTAACCCTGATACGAAGCATTCAACCCAACACTCTAAACAAGGAAAGACTTCACCCCTACATCCGAACACTTCGCCTAAAACCCACAAGCCCTATGTCCTGAACTCAAAGTCCTATGCCCCAAAACCTACACCAATTTTGAGGTTCACTTGCTAGCCTCACCCACTCAAAGTTAAAGAAGACTCCTTCGTCCCCGCCTAGGGTTTAGGGTGTGAACAATGTGCATAAGACGGTCTTGACCATCGAGCGCAGGTGTCGCTTTTAGCTAGGAGCGCCAGTAGTACCCTTGTGCCCTTTTTCTTTTTGGGTTCCAAACAGAATAAAAACCAAACAGAAGGAAAAAGGGTCCCCTCATTATTTAGGGGCTACTGGGGAACCAACCCATAGGCCCCATAGTAGTTCCTTTTTGGGATTACCTTATAGGATTCTAATTTGAACCCCAAAAAGGAACTACTATGGGGCCTATGGGTAGTTACACTGCCTTCAAGAACAGCCCGCAGCTCCTCTCCTCAGGCCCCTGGAACAGACAAACCCCCAAAACAAAAAACCTAAAACAAAAAACCTTCGAAACGCTGTCCTCAAGCCCAAAACCCCTAAACTCTCAAGACCCGAAACCCTAACCCCTCAACCCCTAAACCCTAAACTCTCTAACCCCTAAACCTTAACCCCTCAACCCTAAACTCTACACCCTAAACCTTAACCCCTAAACCCTAAACCCTAAACTCTCTACACCCTAAACCCTAAACCCTAAACCCTAAGCCCTTAAGTCTCTACACCCTAAACCCTAAACCCTAAACCCTAAGCCCAGAGGGCCCCTAAAGCCAGAACTTTGAGTCTCCTAAGTTAGAAGCGTTGAGCGGTCCAGGTAACTTCCCACAGGCGCGCCAAATCGAGGCCGTCCTGTGCAATCACTGGCTTTAGGCTTTGGGGCTCAGGGCTTAGAGTTCAGGGGTTTGGGTTTGGGGTTTAGGGTTCAAGGATTAGGGTTCCGGGGTTGGGCTTAGGGTTTAGGGTTTAGGGGTTTGGGTTTAGGGTTGCGGAGGTGCAGGGTTCAGCAGACCAGGGCAATGGAAAGGTAGGATGAAGGTAGGTGGGACGCAGGATCGGTTTAGGGTTTAGGGTTTAGTTATACAAGTACCGTTATTCGGCATTACCCTGCTTGGCAAGGCCCACGTAGAAGAGCGACGTTGCTTGGTGCAGCGTGTTTATACGAAGCAGCTCGTGACACTAGAGAGGGCCGGCAAGAGTTGAAAGAGACATGGTGGAGGCAGAGGCGCATCTATAGATACTATAGGGGCCGAAATAATTACCAACACTGTTTTGTGGGCTCCTTACTACAAGTATAATATAATCTTTCCCAAACCCCTATCCTAATTATTCAGGCCCCTATATTTGGCGAAATGAAGGTTCTCTTTCGGCTGTTCGGGGCCTCCGCGTCTAGTTCACTCTGGCACTTCGGACAGGCATCGTGCAGGTGTAACCGATGTTTGAAGAGCACCTTGGGCCCTGAGTTGAGCAGCCAGAATGAGAAATTGCAAAGTGTTTAGTCTTTAGGATTTAGGGCTTAGGGATTAGGGCTTAGGGTTTAGGGTTTCGGGTTTAGGGTTTAGCTTTGCCTGTGCCCTCCAATGTAGTTCCCTTGGTGGGTTCATGGATCTTATGTCCAGGACCCTACATGCAAAAAGCAGGTTTTTCGAGAAACGGAGACTAAAGGTAGGCTCCAAAACCTCAACCTTTAACCCTGAACTCTCAACCCTCAACTCCAAACCCTAAACCCCTAGACCCTAAACCCGAAGCCTTAAAGCTTATATAGGCCCCTTAACAGGAACCAAACCAAAAAATCCACTAGGGCCCCTCCCAGCCCTGCGCGCCCCGTGCACGCAGGCTTCGGCAGCATAGCTTCTTCCACTCCCGGGCACTTTGCCGAGGCCTTTCAGAGGGGTTGATCGGGTTTAGTAAGCTTTAGGGCTTTCGGTTTTTGGTGCTTTTGACCTTTGACTCTCAGATCCACAACCCAAAAGACCCAACAGCCGAAAGCGAAAGCATGCAGGTCATGAGTTGGGGTTGAGGGTTTAGGGTTTAGGGTGAGGGCTTTTGGGCGATAAGGTTCGCGGCGGTGCAGCTTTCCGGCTTCAGGGTTCGGGGTTTTGCTTCGTGGCTCTTCCGCAATCCTTGGGGTGTCGAGCAAGCTGAGAAAGCTCGGATTCAATTTGTCGTTGCCTTTTTCAAGGCGGCTTAGGGTTTCGGAGCTGAAAAGCCAACCTTGGCTGACAGACCTCTGTCACGATCAAAACTTGTTGAGCTTGAGGCACATGTGGCACATTCGGCGCGGGTATCGTGTGAACAATTAACATCATCGCTATAATATAATTACGTACACCTACAGGACACCACCTCAGTTCCCCCTCATCCACAAGCCTTAGTCCTTTGCACCTGACGTCACGCCCGCCCCTGAAACCGCAAGGATGCATACATAGTGGCTCGGAGTAGGTACGCCGAGTCTTCAGGGCCATGACGTCCCGACACCGCAAGATTGTAGGTTTTTGCACAGATGCACATGCAATGCATAGATAGGCAAATAGATAGAGAGATCGACAGCTAGGTATGTAGGCTAGTTTGATAGACAGGTGGACATATAGTTAGAAGATAGGTAGTAGGTAGGTAGATAGGTAGATAGTAGACAGATGGTTGTTACACACGCATCCATCCATCCCTCCCTCTCCTCTCCCGCTCTCCCGCTCTCCGGCTCTCCCGCTCTCCCGCTCTCCCGCTCTCCCCTCCCTCTGCCTTTGCCTCTGCCTCTGCCTCCGCCTCTGCCTCTGCCTGCCTGCACATGCATGCATGCATACGTACAAACATGCGTACATCAAGCATGCACACACATGTGGGAGCGTGCACAAAGGCGTGCATTTGCGTGTCTGCATTTGCTGGTACGTAGGTAGGCTTCGTATGTGTTTACACAGGCACACACACACACACACTCTCTCTCTTTTCCACTTCAACGCATAAAAAAATACAAAGATGCGTAAGTACGTGTACCTATATATATATATATATATATATTATATGTGAACAATTAAGCCAATGAATGAACAAATACAACAGTGTGTGTATATGTACACACTTGTCCATACCTGCACCAATGTGTTTATGCGTACAAGCAAATACATAAATGAATAAATACAGAAAGAAAGGGCAAAAGAAAAACATATACATACATATATATATATATAGACACATACACACATGTGTATAAATACAAACTGACATGTATTTTGTGTATGCCCCTACAGACATATGTACAAGTCCGATTTATCAGATTTCAGGATGTGGCATGCTTTCCGGTAATGCGATGGTTTTGTGACATGCACCACCGAAAAGTTCATAATTCGTATGCTCGGCAACAGAGAAAGGGTTGTGAAGCTACACATCACGCCCTAAACGAGCATCCTGTACCGTCTCCATGCGAAAGTTCAAGTATAGCCAAAACCCGAAGTTGCAGTACATGAAGATGTCGTTCAGTACATGAGCCTCGTCGAATCCTCCGACCTCAAAACCAACAAGCTAACACACACTCGAACACGGCTCCCGTGGCGTGCACAGTCGAGGAGTTTTTTCCCGGACAGCCTCGTCGCTTGGGCGCGACTGCCTGGGGTACCTAAAGCGAGTACAAGGCTGTAGGGTGGAGGTTTGAGGCCTTTGGGGGTTTGACTCCCCGGGTTTTAGGGTTTAGGGTGTAAATAATAGGGTCTTGAGGTTAAGGGTTTGGGGTTTACTTAGGGTTTAGGGTTTAATCAAGTAGGGTTTAGTATTTGCTGTAGCGTTTGGGGGTCAGCCTCTGTAGTTCCTTTGTTAAGCTAACGAGGTGTTTCTGGTCAGGATCCTTTTTTTCCTCACAGGGCCAACCGAAGCAGGAACTGCAATGCAGACTGAACCCTAAACCCTAAACCCTAAACCCTAAACCCTAAACCCTAAACCCTAAACCCTAAACCCTAAACCCTGAAGGTATTTTCCTAAACTCTGAAGCGCAAAGCTGAGAAGCCCACAGGCCGAAGCCCTAAAACCCTAAACCCTAAAGCCCTAAACCCTAAAGCCCTAAACCCTAAACCCTAAAGCCCTAAACCCTAAACCCTAAACCAAAAAACCCTAAAACCCTAAAGCCCTACAACCCTGAAATAGGCGGATGTTTTTTGATTCGGCCAGGGGTTGAAGTTGATGCTCCAGGGCCTATAGGGGTTCAGGGGTTTAGGGTTTATAGGGTTTAGGGGATCACCGGCCGGGGGCTTTGGGGTTAAAGGTTTAGGGAATTAGGGCCTGGGTGTTGGGCTACCAAGGCTTTGAACACTCAAACCCTGAACCCATAAACCCCTAAACCCCTGAACCCTAAACCCCTAAACCCCTGAACCCTAAACCCCTAAACCACTGAACCCTTAAACCCTAAACCCTAAAACCCTAAACCCTTAAACCCCAAACCCCTAAACCCCTAAACCACTAAACCTCTAAACCTCTAAACCTCTAAACCCCTAAACCCCTGAACCCTAGACCGGGTCATTTGGTGAAACATCTGATGCCAGACCCACGCCCTGGCCCCAAGCAGCGAAGTCCTAACTTATCCCTAAACCATAAGTCCCCCAGCTCTAACTCCCTAAAGGCTAAGTCCCTATAGCCTTTAGGGTTTTTGGGGGTTTAGGGTTTAGGGTTTAGGGGGTTGAGGGTTTAGGGTTTAGGGGTTTTGGGGGTTTACGGGTCTAGGGTTTAGGGTTTAGGGTCCCTAAGCCCCAAGACTGTAAAGCCCAAGACTTGAAAGCGCTGCAACAGATGGTGTCCCTGCTGGGCTCGGACGGAGCAAGTTCGCCCGCGACGAAATGCTGATCTGAGGATGCCACCAGAATCGTTGTAGAACCACGTGGAGCTCAACCTTGTGAGGCTTACAACCTACGACGCCCTTAGGCGCGACATGGTTTCGTACGCTGAGAATCGGAGGGCTTTCTCCGAGTTCGGGGTAGTGCCAATCAAAGGAGGGACAAGGTTCATCCCAAACACAGGACCCTTTGAAAACCAGTGCCCTCCCGACGAAGACGGAGGCCAGGCATCGGACAATCTTGCAGCGTCGTATGAGGATTGCGCGTGCAGCAGTAGTATAGCCAGTGCAAGGCTATGACCTAGACTGCATACATAAACCCTAAACCCTAAACCCTAAACCCTAAACCCTAAACTCTAAACCCTAAACCCTAAATAAAGATTGGGATTCGCTGACGCCCAAACGGTGTTGGCGATGGAACCTCAGCCCTGTTGTATCGTATCAGCGGCTGCCCCAGCGGGCTTTTTGGGGGTTGAGCTTCACAACGCAAGTTTCGGGGGTGAAGTTTTCAGGCCAGGCAGAATTGAAGCCTCAAGAATGATTTCGGTGAGCATCCAGGGCCTTACTGCTTTGCCGTTACCTCAGCATGAAACTCAAGATAGCTGCTGATTGCTTGGAAACCAGGACCTGCCACTTTTGCAACAAAGTTACACACCTGACAAAGGACTGCTGGTCAAACCCGGGATGGGATGCATCAAAGCCTAACCTGAGCCAAGACCCCTACAGATGCTAAGCCCTAAATCTTAAAGAAACCGTCTACACTGACTATACATCACTCGGTTTAAGTTCCTGTAACACCCGGATTTTCAGGTCATTCAATCCTCAAGGTCCAGGGCTTAAGGACAAGAACCTAACTCCACCTGCCGAGTACCTTGCGGCCGAGCAGGCTCTTACACAGACTCAGCTTCGCAGGACACATGCTTGAAGGTTTAAAATCCTGCCCTAAACCCTAAACCCTACACCCAAAGCCCTTAAAGGTTCTTAAAGGAACCCACCTCTCCAGAAATCCCCAACGGAACCCAGAAAGGATCCCCTGATACGGTTGATGCTATAAATCCGGCATTACCCATAATCAGGAATATACCATAATTCCCCTAGTTCACGGTCTTGAAGGTCATGCAGGAGTTACCCATAGTCTCTATTGTAGTTCCTTTCTGGGGTTACCTTTTAAGATCCTTAGTATAAAATTGGTTATACCAAAAAAAGAACTACAATGGAGACTATAGGTATATCATCAACAGTAGGCAAGCCCCTGGAGGTCGGCTTTTTATGCGGTGAGCGCATTTTTCTGGCTGACATCCCATCGTCTCGAGACGGTCATTTTCGGCCGCGGCGGGCAGATGCGGCAGAAGGAGATAGGATCAAACCCAGGAAGCCCCGAACCACAAGGGAGTAAAGGAGCGACGGGGCTTTATGAGAAACCCTAAACCCTAAACCCTAAACCCTAAACCCTAAACCCTAAACCCTAAACCCTATATACGGTCGCAGTATAAGGTCCCTTCTAGGGGTCCATCCTGTTGTCCCTTAAGAACCACATCGAGCAGCCCCGAGGTACAATTCCAAAGCCCACAAGGACGCATGCAATGAATAGTAATCATATAGGGGCCTAAATAACTACCCCTAGTATTTTGGGGATTCCTGATTATAAGTATAGTAGAATGAGCCCCAAAATCTGATTCTAATTATTAAGGCCCCTACATTAGAGCTCACAGCTGCAAGCCGAAGCCCTTATAAGCCATAAATGTTAAGGATGCCTGAGCCCTCAAAGTTAAACCCTATGACTTATGAGCCGATGAACCCTATAAGCGCTACAAGCCTGGTATGCCCCAGGTACCTTATAGACCCTATATATACCCTATATCTACCCTACTTATACATATCTATACATACATATATAAATATATACATATATATATATATATATATCTATATATTGCCGGTGTTTAAACCCTACCTTTAGAGGCTCCTTTCGGGGACCCGTTACGGGCTCCTTTCTGCAGGGCTCCTGCACGGGTTCCGCTGCGGCGCACTACAGGGTAAAGGGTGTTGAAAGTGTTTTTGACTGTCGTCCCCATTGTAGTTCTTCTTCTGGTTCATTACATACTTATAGTCTCCATTACAGTTCCTTTTTTGGTTTAACCATCTTTATATGAAGGAGCTTAAAATGTAACCCCGAAAAGGAACTACAATGGAGACTATAGGTAGTTTGTTGATTGTCGGACCAGGATAGGGCTTCAGGAGTAGACCCTAAACCCTAAACCCTAAACCCTAAACCCTAGCCAAAAGCCGGAACTACAAAGGAGACTGCAGGCAGACTCCACGCCCCAAATGCCTTAGACCGGGGAGCCGAAGTAAGCCATGGCGCCTGTTTCAAAATGCCTGAGACCCCAAAGCCAAAACTAGGTTTAGGGTTTAGGATTTAGGGTTTAGGGTTTAGGGCTTAGGGTCTAGGGTTCAGGGTGTAGGAGGTCTTTGGGCTTAGCGTGTAGGGGCGTATTCCCAGCCCTCATGTAAGATGAACCTCAACCGATGAAGAAATCGAGCTTCAATAGTTGATACATGTTTCCCCTAAACCCTCAGCCCTGGTATCCAAACGCAGACATATCCAGACTGACCTCCAATAGTTCGGTCACCGAATCATACAATGTGAGGGTTTCTTTGGGCTAGGGCGGCTAGGGGTGCCAAAACGGGTATTCTTCAAAGAAGGGTTCTGTTAGAACTCAGGGTCTGGACTAGGTTCGATCAGATTGCTGAAGCTCCCCGAAGGAAGCTACTATAGAAGCCTAAATAATTACCAATATTACCCCTTAGGGTTCCTGATTATAACTATAGTATTATTACGGTGCCCAACACCCTATTCGAATTACCTAAACCCTAAGCCCTGAACCCTAAACCCGACGCCCTCGACCCTACAGATATTCAATGTGGCAGTCTGCGAACTCCGCGTCTTCTTGCCCGGCCTTGTTCAGTGTTCCCCCTTGCTTCGGGCTCCATCTCAAAGGACGCTGGTATGGAGGCTACATGAAGCTTCGGTGTTGAGGTCTTCAATGATTTAGTTGCTTTGGGGCTGTCTTACAGAACGCAGAAGATTGCCGCTGATTGGGTTTTGCTTGTTTCCATGTCCTGTAGGCGTGTGGGGTTGCCTACAGCTTTCTGGAGGAAGTCCCGTGCAAAGAATCTTTGGTGGCTCAATGCTTAGAGCTTCGCGGCTTCAGGTTGAAGAGTTGAGTTTGGGTGCCCCCAAACCCTAAACCCCTAAACCCGAAACCTTAAACCCTAAACCCTAAATCCCCGAACCTGCACCATGGGTTTTGTGTACTCAAGGGGTTCAGCCCTACACCGAACGGTCCTTTGAGATCATTGTGCCAACAGTAAACCCCTGCCTACCTGGGCCCCCCAAAGAAACCTATCCTTTTAAGGACTTATATAAAGACATCATCATAAGGAGCCCTAAAAGGGAAGGTTTTATAGGGTTAAGGTAAGGCTTTAAATTTGCAGGGCTGCAGGGTTTACCTTCGCCCCCCTGCAGCCCTCGAGTTTATTGCGCGAATAATGTGAGGAAATCACAATAGGGAACACTATTTGGTAGGCTCTTGTGGTTTATTCTTACTAAACCCAAGCCTGGAACCCTAAAACTAAGTTTGGGGGTTTAAAGGCTTAGTAGCTGGATGAGTACACTTTAGACTTTTTGGGCTTTTTGGGGGAATATGAACCCTTATAGAACTGAAAGTCTACAGTTTTTGGTGCTTATGAACTCAGCAACTAAGAAGGCAAACGATGTCCTTTGAGATGCTAAATTGAACAGTACTGCATCGAGCTTTGCCCAGCAGCGGCGCACAGATTCGCACGTCTTCAGCTCAGAGGTTGGTTCAGGGCCGAGGAGGTTTAGGGTTTAGGGTTTAGGGTTTAAGGTTTAGGGTTTAGGGTTTAGGGTTTAGGGTTTAGGGTTTAGGGTTTAGGGTTTAGGGTTTGCGGTCTAGGTCCAGGTGTTTCAGGGTTCAGGGTCCAGGTGTTTAGGGGTTAGGTGGTCTTAGGGTTTAGGGTTTGGGGTTTAGGGTCCAGGTGTTTAGGGGTTAGGTGGTTTTAGGGTTTCGGGTTGAGACTTAGCACTGGATTTTGACGATGTGTCACGCGGTGCGAGAAGAAGGCAGTTTTTCGGTTAAAGGCTGTTTGCTGGAGGAACTCTTGTCACCTACGAGAGGTATCTGTCCTTCTGTGGCAACCCAAACCCTAAACCCTAAACCGTATACCCTAACACTAAGCATCCCTGAACCCTATAGGTCGTAGGCCCTAACCCAACCACAAAGGACATGCTCAACACCCAGCTTCCCTATCCTACATGGCATAGACCCTGTGGCACACCACGGAATAATTCAGAGTTGTTTTCCTTACTTTATTGTAGTTGGGGATCGACTGTTATTGGATTTTGTTTTTGTATGGTCCTGAAGGCTCCGAGAGCATAAACAGTGCTCATTTAAGGGTCTAAGAGCGGCATGGGGTGGTTTGGCCGAGCGCGAAACCTGCAATAGCAATCTTCCGATGCTCTTCATCACGGTGCCGCTTGCTGCCATCGGGCTGCTCTGAATCCTGAGGGCTTCCCTGAAGCCGTCACCCCGCCTAAACCGGAGAATCTCTGAGCCCTTGAGGCTCATTTCCGTTTCCTCGACCTGAAACAGATCGGGTTCATGGTTTAGGGTATTCATGGCCCATGGCTTTCAAGCCTACAGTCAGCTCGCTGTCTTTTGCCGTTTGGTTTGAAGATTTCCAGGCCGTTCAGCACCTCCACCACGAAGCCTAAAAAGTGAGTTTCATGTTCACCACTTTGGGCGAAACCCTCTTTTTGGCATGTGGCTGCTACAGTGTCGGCCGACTGTACAGTGGACTTCCTGCATTGAAGCGCAAGGGGCGCGGCTGCAAAAAGAAAAGCATTGCAGAGCACCCGGGCGGAGGCCTAGTCGCCCTAAGTGCTGTTGTGTTCTAGGGCACTGTGGGTGTCAGAAGAATTAGTCACAGTATCCCTTTATAGTCCCCATACAAAAATATTTTTATTTGCTGCAAAATCCTGTTGTAATTATGTTCCCCTATTGAACTGTCAAGGGCCAGCTTAATGCTATTCAGGCTGTCTGGTGTCACAGTTGTGATTGAGTGTCACGTCGAAGATTGTGCAGGAGGCGGCTACAGCCGCAATGCAGAGGCGCCTCGGGCAGGGCGAAGAGAATCAGGATTTTGGGTCTTGCGTGTTGGATGTAACGCGGCTCCTGCCACGGACAGGGCAGCACTGCTGCTGCTACTGGTTCTGCGGCTGCTGCCTTTACAGGGGACTCTAGGAAATGAGCTCCGCTGCCGCGAAGCTCCCGCGGTGCTGAGCAGTGCTGGTGGTGCTGATAGTGGTGTCGGGACCATGAAGGACCCACAACAAAGATCATGGAATTCTAGAACCCTAAAGCCCCAAGCCATAGAACCAAAACTGCTGCGCAAGCTTTCGGGCATTGTAGCGGACCTGCTTGTAGCTCTGGGCACGATGCTGTATGATGCTGTCACACGCGGCACCCTGGCGAACTGCCGTGTGGCGCGTTAGAGATCCGCAGCAACTCCGGATCAAGGGCTTGCTTCCTAAACCTAAACCCTATAAACCCTAAACCCTATAAACCCTAAACCCTAAACCCTAAACCCTTATAAGCCCTAAACCCTAAACCCCCAAACCTGAAACCCCCGATATCGACAGGGGCCGGTCGCAGCAGACAGACTGGTCGGGGTCTGCGAACCGTAGACGCATGCCGGAAGGCGAAGCCACAGGTCCTGGACCGCAAGGTCCACGCGGCAGTCGAAAAGGCAGCCGTTAGGGTTTAGGGTTTAGGGTTTAGGATTTAGGCAGGTTACCCAGAGACTCCAATATCCCTTAATTAAGGAATATGCCTTAAACTACAAGAGGATCCCTAATATGATTTAAGGTACATTCCTTTATTAAGGGATATTGGAGTCTCTGGCTAGGGCAGTTTGCGCAGGATGGAGGATGGGCGCGTGCCACCCCTGTTTTGCTGCGGCCCCCTCCCCAAACCAGAAAACATCAGTATACTCGTGCATCCTTGCCCACCTTGAACCTGTATTACACCCTAAACCCCTTAAACCCTTTAAACCCAAGTTCCATTTTTGTGATTCCTAAACGTCCTGCAACTTCATGCAGAGGCAGCACAAGGAGCAGGGCGGGAGTCGGGAAAGAGCTGCTTATCTTGAAGATTAAAGATTCTCCGAGACTAACCCGGTTTAGAGTTTAGGGTATAGAGTTTATAGGGCCAGGGTATAGAGTTTAGGGGTTTGGGTTTAGGGTTTAGGGTTTAGCCCAGGTTCCTGGTTCAAGACCGAACGGAACAGGAATCACTGAAACAAAAGGCCGCAAACCCTATCGGCAACCTAAACCCTCCCCCACCGAGCCCCTCAACCAGGAACGCTTCACAACTGGAACTCTTTTCAGTAATCCCTCAACCCCTAAACCCTGAACCTTAAATTAAACCCTAAACCCTAAACCCTAAACTGTCCGCAGACCCTGAGCCCTTGGTCGTAAATCCTGAAGACCACATACACCTCCCTCGTTTGACCTTCGACTGCCATTCACATCCGATCTCCCAAGGCTTCTGTTTTTCGTCTGTTGTATAGCAACGACAAAGCGAATGAATAACTAGGTAAGTGAATCACAGTACATATGAAAATATATACATACCCGCATGCATGAATGCGTGCATGTGTACATGCACCCGTGCATGTACATGCATCCGTGCATGCATGCATACATACACATACATGCATGTGGATACGCGTACACCAACAGTCACACACACACACACACACATATATATATATATATATATATATATATGCATGTATATATACACACACATATATACCTGTACATATGCATATACCTATACACATACAATTCATAAACAGGCCCAAACCCTTAAACCTAAGCACTACACCGTCAACCGTAAACTGCCTGTAGACCACTGGTTGACATGGCCCTTTAACTTAAAGATCCTAGTGCTAAGCCCCTTTACATAGAGCCCCAGGTTTAGGCTTAGCAGTTGATTCACAACCCTAAAGGCTAAACCCCTAAAGCCCTTTAGCCCCAACTCCTCTGCACGCCGGAATGGCCCAGACCTGAATTCCCAAAGCCCTACTAACTGCCCGATAGACCTTCCCTAAACCCTAAACCCTAAACCCCAAACCCTAAACCGTAAACCCTAAACCCTAAACCCTAAACCCCAAACCCTAAACCCTAAAACCCTAAACCCTAAACCCTAAAACTTGCCAGGGAGGTGAAAGCCCACTCCTAGCTGAGCAGCCGGCCGCCGGAGTCTGAAGCGCACCCCCGGGCCTTCCAGGGCGTTTGGAGGAGACTCACAGAGTTTTATGAGATATGTCATACTTCATTAAGGGTTTAGGGTTTACGGTTTGGATTTAGGATAACATATAACTTCGAATATGTAATAACTAATATAAAACAGGTAACAGAGGTTATGTAAAAATATGATATAGTATAAGTGTATTCCTTTGGGAGTGTTTTGGGTTTTAGAGCACTGTTCGGGGCATTGCTTTCTTGGGGTACAGGGTCCCGGGTTTAGGGAGGATAGGCTCTAGGGTTTGAGTTGAGGATTTCCGAAAGAGGTGTGCATGTTTGGTGCGGGTGTCCCGTTATAGCTTCTGCATGATTATCGTATAATGTACCTCAAAATCTAATTGGAGAATTGAGACCCAAATCATGAGGGGGCTAAGACCTGAACCTTAATGTAATACGGAAGCCTGAAGAATTGTTGATTGTACCTTCTTGTTTTCTCCATTATGGTTTTGGGTAAATAAACCCGCGTACCCTATATTGATTACTCGGCAGCTGGACTTGGATATGAGATGCACCTTCTATGATGACTGGTTGCAGGGATCTGCTTAGGGGCCTGGGCTCCTTCATAGTGATACTCTAATTAACAAATTTCCTAAACCCTAGGCCCTAACCCCTAAACCTGGAACCCGGGTCCGCAAATACCTCCTGAAGTAATTCGGGAGAGCGGGGAGCGCAGCGCGCATCTGCAAATTTCAGACCCCGCTGCCTCCCGGAAGAACCTCTCTCCTGTCCGTCCTCAAGGGTCTCGATAGGTGTGTGGGGGCGGCAGCTTCCCTGTTGCTGTCGGAACTAGTTTAGGGTTTATAAGGTTTAGGGTTTAGGGTTTAGGGTTTAGCTCTTAGCCGATCCCGGAAGCTTCAGCGGCTGAACCTGTCGTGCAGGAGATGTTGGCTGTCCTCTATAAACCTTCCACCCTCGACCCTGAACCCTCAGGGCATAGACCCTGAGTAAGCCCTAACTAATTGATCCCAAGCGCTGTTCTAGTCCTCGCCAAACACAAGACCACCCAGTCCTCAAAGCCAATGCCCCAAGACAAGCCGCCCTGCTGTATAATCCTTCGAATGGGGGTTTGGGGATACGTTACGTACGTTATACTACACAATCTATATATAGGGGCCATAATGGAGAATCACGTTTCATCCTTCTGACTCCTGTTTACAAGCCCGAACCCCCAAAAGCCGAACACCTAAGACCCACATTGTCTACACTCTTTACTATACTACACCCTAAACCCAGTTGCTATATCGCAAGTGCTTAGCCTCCTGAGTCATGGAGATTCTCTGCTCAAGACCTCTCTTGAACCTTCATATTGCGGTTTAGGGTATTTAGGGTTTAGGGCTCAGGCTTTGGGGTTCAGGGTTTAGGGATCCTCTTTTGACATGAGAACTGACGAGCTCCATCGTAGCTTAGCGTCAACAGCTTGTGCTGTAGACTCTGTCGATGAGCCTGCACCCCCACACAGTCGGTAGAAGTGGCTCTTTTCCTGGCCGCAGGGAGCCAAACAGGGGCAGCTCTGCTAGCTCAGAAGAAGAGTGGCAAGCAGAGACCCCTGCTAAAGGCTCAAAGCCTTATGCGGTATTAGGGTTTAGGGCTTTGACTGTGGCTGGCAACTGTTTTGAGTGTCACTTCTGCTGTCACAATCAGCATTCGTGCGCCACGGCGACGTCCTAAAAGTGAGAACCCCCACCCTCATGCGCCAATCCGCTAACGTAGGGCCTGTATCGTTACCAATGTTATTTTTCCGATCTATACTAGAATGTACCCCAAAACCCTAGTCTACTGATTGAGGTCCCCATATGTAGTAGCATAAATCCAGAAGGGGCACACCCGCCCAACCTTGAACTCCGAAAGCGCTTTAAGTTGAGTTCTCACGAGTAGTATAGACGCCTAAATGATTACCCATATTATTCTTAGGATCCGTTATTCTACTTATACCACAAAGGTGCCCAAAAACCCTATCCTACTTATTAAACCCTATAAACCCTAAACCCTAAACCCTAAACCCTAAACCCTAAACCCTAAACCGAGCCTAGAGGCCCCGAGGTGCCGGAGCTCCTTCCTCCCAGTTTCCGAAGCGAGAACTGCAAGGTATTCCTCAGAGCCCCAAGCCCTCTAAACCCCGAGACTGGGTTCCCGAATACCCGACCTCTATAAACTTTTTGGTTGGGTTCTTATAGCGTAGTAGTAATCCGAGAGTTTAACCTTTTTGTTTCTGTGGCTTAGTGGGGAAGTACGTAAACTCTAAACCCCCAGCCCCTGATACTAAGGAACATGGAAGCGGGGCCGAAGAACGGAGTTAAGTCATTCGCGAATATCCTTTCGCCGGACCCTAAGTCCAGAAACCGCGAGTGTGAGCGCGGAAGCGGTTCGGCTTTAGGGTTTAGGGGTTCAGGGTTTAGGGTTAGGGGCTTAGTTGTTTAGGGGTTTAAAGGTTTACGGTTTGTTTGGGGTTAGGGTTTAGGGTTTAGGTCCATCAGTTCGATGGTACTCCACAGCCCGTTAGATCCTGAACTCCTAAGACTTACCCTTTCATCTTTGAATCCTCATCTCCCTCACGCTGCCTGTGCAAAAGCCTTTTCGTCCCCCGCTGCTCTGATCCGGCTCTGACTCGGTCCTTCTTTCAGCCGCCGCTGTCTGAGCTGCTGCACGGCTGGCATTGGCGAATGCTGTAATCTGGTAAATAGGTTCTCTAAACTTTGACTTTTGATTCGGGATATCGCAGTCTAGAGGTTTTTGTTTTTGTTTAGGGTTGTTGTTTGCAGGCTGGCGGCAGTTGAGTGGGTGCCTAGATGCTTTCCAACGTTGGCGCCGCACGTCGGCCCAGTCTTGAACATCCATACACGCGCATACCTCCTGCCCTAAACCCTAAACCCGAAACCCCAAACCCTAAACCCCTAAACCCTAAACCCGACACCCCCAAACCCTACACCCCTAAGCCCTGAAC
>CAJNDV010033832.1:22413-32963 GCA_905221635.1 Symbiodinium sp. CCMP2456
TAACCTGCCATTCAGATTGCGAGCACAAAACCCTAAACCCTAAACCCTAAACCCGTTACTAAGTCCCCCGACCCTTCAAGAAACCACCCACCAGGCAGACCTCCGGAAAGATGGAAACAAAAACAGTTGGACAAGACCCTATCTTTAAAGGAAACTACAGGTGGGAAGTTTAGAGTATATAGGGCTTCTATAAGCTTCTACAAGGTATATAGACCATCTGTAAGGCTCCTATAACGGTAACTACCCACCTGAAAATGCCCTAGATATCTTAGCCGATACAGTGGGAGGCTACCTTTTCTGTGTGACCCCACCCAAACATAAAAGGGAGCGGCGCAGGGTTTCATAGCAGAGGTCGTAAAGAATAGTGAAATCGTCTAGAAGTACATGGCCCTCAAAACACTGGCTCAAGGGGCTTCGCAAGTAAGGTTATGAGTAAGGTTATAATTAGGATAACCCCACTTACGGCACTTACAACCCTAATGTCCCTTCACATCTTGAGTAGAAACCCAAGGATTTATAAGCTTGAACCTTCACACGACGAGGCTTTCGACAGGGATCCTTAACTTAGAAACCAATAATATCGGGGCATGAGCAATTCAACGGTTTAGGGTTTAGGGGTTTAGGGGCTTAGGCTTTAAATGTAAGGGCTGGATAATTGGAATTTGCTCTCTTTTTTTGGAGAGGGGGAGGGGGGCCATGCCAGAATTATGATGAGGAGCCCTCAAGAGCTTGAATGTGTGGAATCAGAGTATATGATGATAGTATACAGGGACTACAACGTGATATTATTGATTATTAATATTTGTAGTATTGTTAATATTACTCTCACCATTATTATAGCTGCTAGTCAGACCTCTAGAAGGCCACCACCTCAAACCGCTTCCGCAAGAAACACAGCCGTGAGCACCTCCACATCGGGCTCCAACGGAACCTGCGTGCAGTTTCGATTTTCGCGGCTTTTACAAGGCTAGGTTCCTGAGTAACCCCCTGAAGAATAAGGGTTCTAAAGAATGAGGATACCCTGTTCCCTGTTATCAGTTTTAATAGGGGGGCCATACCATAAAAAGAGCAAGAGGGTACTACTGAGGAAATGACTAAATTTTAATGGTTTTTACAAAGGCTTAGAATGCAAGGGTTTACGAAACCTACATCCGAAGCCCTTAAACCCTAAACCGCGAACTCGACACCGAGTTTAGACGGCGTGCTTGAAGGCCAAGTACCTCACTGCTCAAGGGACTTCGTCAGTAGAGTTTTTATAATTGGAGTTGCAGGTCCTAAACCCCAAACCCTAAACCCTAAACCCGAAACCCGAAGCCCTAAACGCTAAACCCTAAACCTTCAACCCTAAACCCTAAACCCTAAACCGTAAACCCTAAACCTTTAACCCTAAACCCTAAACCCTACCCACTAGGTACACAGGCCCTAAGGCATGCCCAGCACAGCCAACCGATCCGAGGTCGCAAGCACCTCCGCTGCCTGAGTGGCAACTTTTTGGTCCAGAGGGGCCCAGTGACGAATTCTCCAAAACTGGATGAAGTTGCACGGCGAATGTAGGGCTTCGATGGATCTTCATTGCAGCCCGAACCACTTCTATAGTAGACTAAGTCAGGTTATATCTACCTTACTTGGGGCAAGTAGTTAGAATGACAATTACCTTAATCATGTCCGAGTTACTAAGACCGTAAAATTTCAATTCGTGCAACTCGATTCGCCTTTGGGGTCAGCACGCGCCCTGTAATTGCAGGGCCATGGCTGTTTAATGCTCTCCAGGGTCGACGGTGGCTGTTCTGTGTATGTTTTACAGTCTGAAGTTGTTTGTTTAATGGTCCAAAACGAAGCTTTTAAAACTTTGAAGCTCGTATAAACGCTAAACCCTCAACAGTGGGGCTATAGAAAACGGTGCAGCGATTTATTGAGGCTTTAGGAGTTCAAGGTTCTAAGGGTCTGAATCTAAGTAGGTACGTGGCGATAGTGGAGGTTTCAGAAGTTGTGGCTTTCCTCTTGCATCAAGCAGAAAGATATCGAGGTTTATGAAATAGCAGAACGATACATAAATGTATGTGTGTGTGTGTGTGTTCATGTATTCGCTTGTCTATATATATATATATACACACATACATATCATGTGTTCTACAAGTTATACATCTAGATATATATATATATATATGTATATATATATATATATAGATATATATATGCACATGTGTGTATGTAGGTGTGTATATGTTTGGGAGGAAAACACCACAAGGGAGCTCCAGGCCCTTTTTCGCAGACTTGCAGCCCGACACCCTTGTGGCCCCACCCCAAACCCCTAAACCCCTAAAGCCCCAAACCCCTAAACCCCTAAAGCCCTAAACCCCCAAGCCCCTAAAGCCCCAAACCCCTAAACCCTAAACGCTTAAACCCTAAACCGTAAACCCCCAAACCCCTAAACCCTATAAACCCTTGAACGCCTTGAGCCCCAAGCCCGAAGCGTCGCTTCCAGACCTTCGTTGGGAGTTTTTGTGGTTTAGGGAACGGTTTTGGGTCTAGGGGCTCCGGATTAGGGCAGGGTTTAGGGAGTTTAGGGTTCAGGGAACCCGTAAAGCCCTAAAGCCCTAAACCCTAAACCCTAAACCCTAAACCCTAAACCCCTAACCCCTAAACCCTAAAGCCGTTTTGGGTTTAGGGGTTGGTAGGGGGTTCAAGCTTAAAATTTCCGGGTTTATGGTCCATTGGCTTGATGGCAGTACGTGCCGACGTCGACCCTGGGCCACGGCCGCCTTCTTGTTTTTGGAGGGTCCTCCGGACTGAATAATAGTATGCAAGAACATCCCCTCCATAGTTCCATATACGTATAGTTAAGTATTTAGGAAAAGAAAGATAGCAATAGTTGCAGTCGCGATCATAATGTCCTCGTTTAGTCTCCGTCCCTGTATACTCATACTACAATATGCCCCTTCAAGCCCTGTTCTGAGCCGTCGCCGTTACCATAAAACCCTAAACCCCAAAACCCTAAACCCCAAAACCCTAAACCCTAAACCCTAAACCCCAAAACCGATATTGTAGGCGTTCAGGGTTCTGGGGGTTTTCGGGAGTCTGCGATTTTCGGGTCAAACCCTCGTCAGACCATCATTGCTTGGGGTCTAGGCCTTAGGGCCGGCCATCTACTATTAGTGTGTATATATATATATACATACACAGTTTAGGGTTCAGGGATACTTATATATATATATATATAATATACATACATACATACATACATACATACATACATACATACATACATACATACATACATACATACGTGTAACAAACATAGCTTATGGTTGATGGGAGCATCCTACAACAAATGCAGTTCATGGTAGGTTAAGGTTGGGGTAGAGGGCTTTAAGCCCTCAACCCCACACCCACAGCCCTCACATAGAAGTGCCAAACCTGTAAAGGAACCGCTCACGGACTCCCTTAAACGAACCCGAGAGTGTCCCTTCAAGAGCCTAGCCGCGGCCGCCGAAGCGCACTGTTTAAAGAGAGTGGGCTGTGCGGATTCTATATGCAGGGTTTAGGGCTGCTAGAGTTTAGGGTTCAGGGCTCAGGGCTTTAGGGTTTAAGGCTTAGGCTCTATATTGCTCTAGAATAGTTCAATCAACGGGTTTTTAATCGGAAATTCTAAGTTTGTTGCTTCCGACTGCTACGGTTTAGGGCTCAGGGCGCCCAGGGTGCATGAGGATTCAGGTTCTACTGGTTTCAGGTTTTAGGGGTTAGAGTCGGGTACAGGAGGGTTAGGGTTGAGCCCCACGAACTTTTTGCGCAAACCTTTCCTGCCAAGGTTGTCCTCAATCAGTACTCACCGTCCCATAATCTGTTTCTGGGATGACTCTTCGCGGCTCCTAGAGCCAACCTGTGTTCCAGCAAAAAAAAACTTGAAGGCACTAAACCCTAGACCCTAGACCCTAAACCCTACACTCGCCATGTTGGCCTTAGGAAGAGTTCGAACCCCGAAGCCCCAACCCCGCAAGCCTTACGTGAAAGCAGCAGAAATCCATCCGCCTCTATATCTGGACACGAGGATGGCATGTGTGTCCTAAGCCCTAAACAGAGCATTCGGGCCTCGATTATAGAGGAGTTCGGGGTTGGCCTAGGAGCTCCAGTGGTTTAAATTGAGGTAAGGCTTATGTTTTACTGGTTTTGGGTTTAGGGCTCTCAAGGTATCAGATAGTAGCAGCTAAAAGAACCGCAATCGAACAACAACCCTAAACTCAAAACCCTAAACCCTGAACCCTAAACCCGAAGCCGTAAGCCCTAAGCCCGAAACCCTGTCAACCCACCGTCCCAAAGCCCCGAGCCTCAAACTGATAAGCACCGGCCCCCCAGACCCTTCCAGAACAGTTTTTGAGGCCTGGCACATATAGGGATTTGTAGGTGAGGGCTTGAGGGCTCAGTTTTTTTTCGGATTTGGGCCTTCGGATTTATTATGTTGTTCCAGGCCCAAATCACTGAATGCCAGGCCGGTTAACAAGGTGGTTGGTAAAGCCCAGATGCCAACATCCCAGTACAAGCAGTCCTCTATAAGAACCAAGAAAGACCAAAGCAGAAGACAACGTCCTGTCTGCAACTGTCCCCCCAAGCCTGAACCGAAAACTCAAAAATCCTAAAGCCTAAGCCCTAAGCGCCTAAACCGTGAGGTCATTTTGCTTAGGCTCCCCCCACGCTGGACTACAGCTTTCCAAGGAAGGAGCTCACAAACTTGTCAAGACTTTCAGGGTTCTGGAAATTTTCGGATTTTCGGAACCCTAAACCCTAAACCCTGCTTTGGAGGAAGGTTTCGGTTTTGGGGCCTTGGTGTTTGCCAGGCCAAGGGCTTAGCATTCGGGTAGATATGACCCCTGAGTACCCCAATAGGTTTAGGGTGTAGGGTTTTAATCCTTGCTATTCAGCAGAAATTCAGAGCAACGGGTCTTCTTTGTTCAGGGCTGCAGATTACCGTGAAGGAAACCTAGTGCCGAGACCTCAATACCTCGGTTTTCGTTTGGAAGCCCCCCCTGTAGACTCTAAACCCTAAACCCTAAACCCTAAACCCTAAACCCTAAACCCTAAACCATAACAGTATAAGGACTACGAAGGCGGTATGGTTTTTGCTTCTACGGACCTCTAAATCATCGAAACCCAAGGAGACCTTGAATTGAACCCATGTCTGCTACAGTCGAAAGTCGTTCAAAACGGTGTCAAGTTCATGATTTATGATGACCTCTCGGGATGGATTGTGCGCCGTTTCTTCGAGGTCGTGGGTGTGTGGCTTTAGGGCCTCAGGGAAACCCACCAGGTCAGTTTATGGAAGTTCTTCTGCGACAGCCACTCGGGAATTTTGGGGTTTTGTTTTAGTGTTGGGTTGGCTTTTGCGGTACGAACCAAAAAGCCACCTCAATGAGCCCTTGATAAAGAATCTAAGAACACCCTCAGTAATAAGTAAGCCCTAAACCCCAAACCCTGAACCCTGAAAGGAACCCTAAACCCTCCTAAACTCTGAACCCCTCAGAGGATCCACCAGACGGAACCCTTAGAGCAACCCTCTTCGAGTTATGAGCTGTGCAGGAGGCTGCCTCGTGGTTCCATGCGCATTTCATGCGGCGCGACTCCCAGCCCGATGTTTGGGGGTACTCTAAGGGTTGCTGGTAACTATAAGGGTTACTATAAGGGCGAATAGCCATACGGTTACTCTAAGGATTAAGATACGGCTTACTATGGATAAGGGTTGCAATACGGGATACTACAAGGGTTACTAGACGGACGGATTAGTATAGGGCTTGCTATAAGGGCGGAGTTCACGGGGTGACGCTTTGGTGGTTTTATGGTTTCGGTGCGACTGCGACTTGTGGTAGATCTATCTCCAGACTCCCGGGAGTGTACGGTCGATCAATTTAGTAACAATCTGCAAATTTGGTTTTCGAATGCTAAATTTTCCACAGGCACGGCAAAGCCTGAAGTTGTCCCGAGGATTTAGCCCTAAAGCGAGGATTGCAAGGGGCTGGGGGCTGGGTGGGGCTGGGGCCGTTGAGGGAGCTGGCTGAGGGGCTTGGCGGGGTTTGTTCAGGGTTGGGTTTTGGCTGAGTGAGGGTCTAACGTCTTTTTTTTAATGATTTCTTTTTACATGCATTGATTGCATTGCCCGTAATTAGACGGGATTGTCAGTGGGACTTTGATATACATCCAGAAAAAGCATTTTGATTCTGATCCTGATTACAAGGTTCAGCAAAACTCGTAATAAAATGACAATAAGGTACCCCGTAAACCCCAAACCTTGAAAGCTTAAATCCTGAACCTTATCAAGCAGCCCCTTCTATGCGCCAGAGACACAGAAGCTCGGACCGACCAGCCCCGCCTCTGAGGTGTAGCTCAAGTTTGAGTAAGGCTCGGCCTGGTGGTTCTGAGATCCGAGGAGATGTTTTATAAGGCTTAGGGTTGTGGGTTTGCAGGGTTTAAGGTTTTTGAATGTCGGAGTATATGGTTCAGGGCAGGGGATGAACAGCCTGCAGGGGTGAGGCCGTGCCTTCAGCCCAGAAGCCGATCGTTGGATCTGGGTGGGGAGGTTATCACGCCTTTTCTTCAAGGGCCGCAATCCTTGTGAAGGGAGGTTCTTTTCCTCACCAGTTGTTTTGAAACAAACCCTATAAGCCCTAAGCCAGCGCTTCGGACATTCAGATGCTACGTGCCCCGAAGGCTTTGCATGAGGGTTGTGTTTTCCTGCTTCCAACGAATTTGGTAAAGTTGCTAGGGTTCCGTAGGTGTCAAGAGTCGTCTGAACGCCAAACATATCGTCGCTTGACTCTGTCGGCGGTGCAAGTGGAAGCCCAAGAATGCATCAAGCTCGTAACGAGAGACCTCATGCACAGAATTTCAAAAAACTGAAACGGTAAGTTCGGAAGCCAGCAGCTGCAATGGTCAATTTACTGCAGCGACCGGGGCCTCACGTGCCGCGACCTGGACGGCTTCATCAATTTCGACTCCGCCAAAGACTCCGCCAAAGACGCGGCTTCCGATGTCCCACCGCCAGCGGGAGAGCCCGCGCCCTATGCCGACTCCTGCGTGAATGCCGACAGAGATCGGACGAAATCGTGCGTGTACGTGAACATCTGCAGCACTCCAAGGGTTTGCAAACAGGCCCTATCAGACCCTTACCAGGACCCTACTCGGAGAATTAAGGCCCCCAGCCCCCTCCCGCATAAGGGTCCTTATGAGTCAAGAAGTGGCTTAACCCCAAGTTGGGCTCAAAAGTCGCCGGATCGATCTGTTCGACTCGGAAGCCGAAATCGACAAAGATCACTGTGATGCGTGATCGCCGTGGCGGCAACGCAGCGAAGGAAAGGGTATGAGAGCTATATATTATTGCAACCTGGAATCATGGCAGAATGTTGCCCCAAAGCAAGCCCCGAATCTCGCTACTCAGGCTCCTAAACTCAACCCTTATAGTAACCCCTATAAGCCCCTTTACAAGGAACCCTAAACGGAAGCCCAATCTTATTATTAAGGCCCTTAACTGCCCTGAACCCTGTCGACCTCCAGCCTCTCAGCCTTCTGCCCTTCCCTACAACCCCTAAACCCTAAACACCCTACCCTAAGGGTCCAAGTACCTAATAATCATATACTCTCCCTATTATTAAGCCAGAAAACTACAATCCGCAACCAAAGTACCTTATTATTGGGTCCTTTGGACCCTTAGGGCTAAGCCCTGAACCCTAAACCCCGAACCTCTAAACCCAAAGCTCCTAAGCCCCTAAACCCCCCAAATTCTAAGCCGTACTGGGACCCTAGATCCCAAGCTCTAGAAGCCTAAACCCGTCAGCCCAAATCCCTGAACCCCAACTACCCAAGGGTTTGGGGTTCAGGGGGCATTGGCCAGTTTAGGGTCGTGCGAAGTCTAGTCTAGACTCCGGCATGTCTCGCCCTTTGAAAATGGCGAGTCAAGTATGCAACACCATACCCATACTCATGTAAGACCCTAAACCTAAACGCTACACCCTGAACCCTAAACCCTAAGCCCTAAACCCTTAACCCTGAACCCGAACGTTAGCTCTAGAGCCAGACGGTATTCTTCGTTTTTATCTTCAACCTCTAAACCCAACCTGTGACCCCAAAAAGTACACAAATGGCAGGCTATGACGGGTAAGTCCTTGGCGTGCAAGTTGTGTGTGCAAAGAAGGGTCTAACCCCTAATGCAGTAGGTTTTCGGATCCAACAGCTAATCCCCGCACCCTCCTGCCAGGCGTCACTTTGGACTCGCATCCTTGCAGAAGCCTAAGCCGGCTCTCTTCTTTGGGGTTCCGGTCTTCCCGAGGCTGCAAGCCTCCAAGTATACGAACTTCAGGGTGGAGGGGTTTGAGGGTTTAGGGGTTTAGGGATTTTTGGTTCGGTACAAGTACCTATTGCGGGCTCTGCTCGAAGTGGTAGCTGCTCTGGGCTGTGTCTGGCTTTGGGGAGTTCGGGTAAGGCCTACGCCTCAGAAGCCAGAGCCGAGTCGCGATTTTAAGTCAGGCTTCATTCTTTTAGGGTTTAGGGTTTAGGGTTTAGGGTTATGGGTGTGAAACCGACTATACATGTTTGATGTGTATATGAAGCGGCTCGGGGGTTCGTTTCTGAGTGGCTCAGGGGTTCGTTCTGAAGGCCGTGCAAAACTTGTAGGGTACGAGAACGAAGTTACAAAGCATTGACAAACTCTCCCTCAAGAACAACACTTAAACCCTAAACCCTAAATCCTAAACCCTAAACCCTAAACCCTAAACCCTAACCACACCATAGATGGTGTTGCGAGCATACGTGCAGCCGGGTCAGCCCTTCGAGATTTCCATCTGTCAAGTGCCCCTTTTTGGGACTGCCTGGTGGAGTTCCAAAGGGGAGTTTCCAAAAATAGGAGCTTATTATAAGGACCCCAAAATATGGTATCCTAATTTTCGGAAATTCTCATATCTAGAAGAGAGAGACGTGAGCCACCATAAGACCTGAACCTTATAAACCCTAATCCCTAGACCCCAAGATCCTGAATCCTACAGCACTTCATAGGCCCTAAACTCCACTATAGGAGCCTTAATAACTACCTATGCTATTTTGGGGGTTCCCGATTGTAAGTATAGTATCATGGGCCCCACAAGGCCCAAAAACCCCATTCTAATGATCAAGGCGTCTACATTAAGCTATGAGGTCTTGCTTCTCCTGCGCGTCTCAGCGGTGCGTCCCTCGCACGAGGAGTCTGGGCCCTAGGCCGCCAAAAGGACATGTTGCTATAAGGCTATAAGGGTTTAAGGGTTCAGAGTTTTGGGGTTTCGGGTTTGGGGTTCAGGGAATGCTATATGTAGGTTTAAGGGTGTAGGGTTTTGGGGTTTAAGGTTTTGAGAATGCTATATGTAACAGAAGTCATGCCTGGCACTTTACATGGTTGTAACAGAACTCAATCCCTGAGCCTTAAAGCCTCAAACCCTGAAGACCTAAAGCAAGAAGCCCCCAAAATACCTAAAACCTGAACCCTAAGCCCCAATACCTAACAAATCCCTAAACCCTAAATACATTGTTTAGAAAGTTTTTATAAATCTTGAGCCGCACGTAAATCCTAAAGGTAGAGTTTCATATTTGAGACGTGGGGGAATACAATGATGGACCTTTAGCATAGGAGGATCCTGCATATCAGGATCCCTAACTACCCAGAATCCTTTAGGGAATCCTTTATATAGGTAGTTCTTTAATTTGGGATCCCTTTTTGAGGTCCCCAATATAGTGCGGTACCCTTTTAGAAAGGACCCCAAAAGAAACCCTGATTTAGAACACTATCCATATAGTTAGGGTTTAGGCTTTTGTGTTTGTCATGGAGCTAAACCCTAAACCCTAAACCCTGGGCAAGGACCTCCTTCTTTGACTTCGGGAACCTCAGAGGGTGTTGATGGACTCCAAATGACGGTGCAGGATGTGGGAACGAAAGGGTTGGAACAAACGAGGACCACAGAAGGCTACGACTGAGCGGCTAATACCAAGGACACCTACCCTATGGGGACTTCCTGCAGACGGAAAAAGGTGCTTAAAACAAAAAACCTAAACCCTAAACCCTAAACCCTAAACCCTAAACGTACCTAGTAGAATTCGCTTATAACCCTGCTTGCTAAGTCCCTTGATCCTCGAAGTACGGCAGCCCCAAACATCTGAGGCTCCTGTAGATGTTGATGCATAGGGTTTAGGGTTTAGGGTTTAGGGTTTAGGGTTTAGACATGTCTTTCAATATTTGTTGGATCTGCAGATGGGCGTTGAAGGTGGGGTGAGCTGGAGTGGAGCAGTCCATTCAAGAGGTTTTCTGAAGGTGCTAAACTTGTGTAGAACCTACATAGGTACATTAATGTGTCAGAAAATGAATTCTCTACGACGCGCAGTACATTCCTGGCAAGCCAGTGTCCAATTCCCCAGCCTTGCAATCCAGGCTTTCACATTCATCGATTTCGCCAGCTATGGACCAAGAATAGATAACGGCAGTGTCCAGTTGCCATTCGCTTTTGCTTACTATGCCCTCATAACCTAAACCCGAGACTCCCAAAGCC
>CAJNDV010033836.1:0-18452 GCA_905221635.1 Symbiodinium sp. CCMP2456
CGTGATGTCCTATAAACCTGTTTTTTATAGAAATCACGCCAAAACCGCAGTTTCGCGCACATTCTAAGCACGAACCAAACAGGGCAACCTATGCGCCCGCACCCAAATAGTTACCCTTCTCATTTTTAGGATGGTTTCCTGGTCCTGGCGTCTTTTGGCGGTCTCCTGGTGGTGTGGGTGTCTGCTGGGTCTTCTGGTGGTCTACGGGATCTAAGTTAGCATAATATTGGCAATCTTGTTTTTTGTATTTTTTTGTATTATTATTATATTTGTTAAAACTGGGATGATTATTGCTGTTGTTGACCTAATTGATATGGTGACTCTCGGTATAAATTGTAACAAGCCCAAATGCCAGGAGGCTGCAAGCTGCTCAGTTTTCTTCGTGCCTATGCCCTGAAACAGGAGGGGTGTCATCCACTGTGACGTGAACCCGTGGAATGTCCTCTGCAGGGAGGACCCACTCGCAGCTGCTCTCTGTAAATGATTTCAAACTGATGCGAGGAGCCGGAGCAGGCAAGTGCAAACTCTCCACAGGCTCCGAGTCCGGTCGTCACGGTGCAGGGGTCCCGACTAACTCGTTTGAACACAGGCATGCCCTCGCGACATCCTAGCAACGTCACCTTGGATGATGTCTGATGCAGGAATTCGCTGCCATACCGCATTTTACCCATACGATACTGGCCCTGGAAATCGCTATCGATAGCGTGTCACTTGACTTGGGACAGCCAGTGCCACATGGTGACTGTGCAGGTTGGGCTTTGGGCCGCATAGCATGGTTCAGAGTTTATAGTGTGCCGAGGCTGGAGGCTACATGATAAAATTCGCTTCGAGGCCTGCCTGGTGGACTGGGCCTGCAGTGCTCTCACCGAAGGCGGCTCGGCACCGAAACTCCAGCGCCGAGGCGACTTCCAGGCCTTGGCGTTGACCCTCGCAAGCTCAGCACCACATGATCCTGTCGTGAAGGCAGCGGAGCTTGTGGAGGGGCGTTTCGGTCCTCGCAGTGATGTGTTTGGCACCCTGGCAACAGCAAAACGTGCGCCGCTGATTGAAATTCTAGAGTTCAAGATTCCATTTGTTTGCTGAGGATGTGCAGCAACATTGCTTTGGCTGCTGCTGAAGCGGACAAGGTACCCCAACCTGTCAACTGGGGTCTTGGTGAGTCGTGAGATGTCGTGGGCATGACCATGCTTTGGGAAATTGCTTAGGAAGGGCCTGCCCGACCGAACGCCAGAGTTGCTCAAGGCCAAGTTTTAACGGAGAAAGCGTTGGGAGGGCAGCGGTAGCTTCGTTTCACTCAGATTGGCAGTTCCCTGTAGGTGCAGCTGCAAGAGGCAGCTGGAGAGGAGGTGTGCCTTTGCGTTGCCGTTTTTGACTGTGAGACGGCAGAGAGAACCTGCAGGAGCTGCCTGAGCCTTTTCTGGAAGGCTTGGGGTCCGCTATCTCCTGGGCCATGGCGGAGCGATGGGAGGCACTCCCAAAACGGCCCCAAAGACATTTCGAGGGCCACGGATGCTTCGGACCAGGATTCTAGCTCGAACTGGGTCGTTCCAAAATGCTGGCTAGCCGCAGTAGCTTCTCACATGCCCAGCCCAAGCATGATATTGGCTTATCGTCGGCCTGAGCAAGCTGTGCTTTGGAGCCTGGCAGGACAGATGCCCAGATGTTGCCACACTGGTCTCACGGGTTCGCTGTGCTGTGGATGTGCTCGAGAAAAGTGCATTTTGCGAGCCTGCCGTCATGCTCTGAGTTAGAAGCATGGACGTGGTCACGCTGCGATTCAAACCTGTGAGCCGAAATGCCCAAGGGCAAGTATGCCAAGTATGCGGAACTGCTGTGGAGCTCAGTTTTCTTGTAGGCCAGCTGCTCCTCGCGCATCTCCGCGCTGAAACAGTGCCTTGGGCCTTGACTTCGGAGCTCCAGACTTCATCTAGTGCCCCACAGGGAGCGGCTTTCCTGCGTTGGCAAGTCGCAAAGCGTGTCGCTGGTTGCATCTACCTTGTAAGGCAGGAGAGTGAGGGGATGCCTAGTTGCCGTAGAGCACCTTCGCAAGTTGTTACTCGGAGTGTCGGCACGGAACCATGCAGCATGCCCAGTAGTGAACCACATCAAGTTCCATTGCTGTCGTTGCCAAGATATTGAGATTGAGTCTGTCGCGTGAACGATCTTGCAGGCCGCTTACCTCCGGTTGCCATGTCGGAGAGCCTCCACACGCGCGCACGATCGTGCACACATGCAGACAAACGTCATCTGTAGCAAGCATGCTTGAAGCATAACTCGTTCTTTGTGGTTTGTGCGGTTGCACAAAAGTTCTAGAGAAAGTCCGGCTGCGGAGCCGCAACATCCAAGCGGCTTGTCGAAGTCTGCGATGTGCACGAATCCCTCCTCCATTTTAGATGTCCAAACGCTCAACGAGGCTTTTTGACGCACAGTGCTCTGCTCCCAAGTGAAAGCTTTCTGGAGACAGTGCAGGGCTTGTTGTATCAGGATATCACAGGCGACATGTGCTTCAAAACATGCCTGGGAAGTGCTACAAGTCCAAGAATGTGATATATTCCAGATAACCATATTGAGTACGGGGAAACCGAAGAACGAACAAAACCAAGGACTCCCTGGAAGACAAAACGCCCTTGTCACAGACGGCAGTGTGGGCCCGCGAAAATTCTTTGAGATGGTCTCCTCGCGACTGGAGTTTTGTTCAAGCTTTCGAACACCTCGGATGCACGTGACAGCTCCACGAAGATGGCAAAGAGTCCAAGGAATCCGTGATTCGCGGGAGAGCATTTGAGCATTTCTCGTGAGAATTACCAGCCGTTGTCCCAACTTTGGCCGGTTCAGAAGTGATCATTGGAGCACGGCAAGCGCTGCGGGCAAAGTGACTAACTATCTACATGTGCGCAGCAATGCGCAGCACGAACAATATGCACCATCCCGTGAACAGACAGGAAGTGCAGTGTTGCCATGGTTGTCTTTGTTGTTTGATACCCTACTGCGTATCTGTCCTCACGATGCGTGGTAAGGCTTTATGAATGCAGTCCTTGTAGTCAAGCTTCCGCTTCTTCAGGATAGCAGAGGCCGAGGATGCGCGGGAGGCCTGGCGGGAGACAGGTAGACGCCGAACACAACCAGGGCATGTTACGATGCTTTGGTTTTTTTTCCCCAGTTGGGAATTTGGGTAAGCATCGGGTTTTGGTCTCGGGATTAGCTTGAGTGTCTAGGAGAGTTATCGTCAGCTGGAAATCCATGTGAGCTTGGCGTTGTGTGTCTCCGTATGATTTTGACTTGTTAGCACGTGTGACTCGTTGCGGCCAGCAGCAGCCGATGCTCTTCTCGTGCAAAGCACGGGGGCGCCTTTGTGGGTTGTCTGAAGACTTGAACCACATTGACTAAGCTGAAGGATGCCTCGTCGGCATCCTCCTCATCTGAAGCTGAGAGCATTAGTCCAGCTTGTTGAGCTAAGAGTCAGTCAGAAGCCAGTTGTCAAGGGTATCACCTTGTAGTTGCGCAAGTGCCGGCACTTAGACAGGCGCATGCGGTTCAGCACAACATGCGGACAGCTCACTCTGTTGCAACAATTGCAATCATGAGTGGATCGTCCTGGGAGAGAGTAGCTCTGTACATAGATATGGATGTCCGCGCGGAATAGCTTGTGTGCCACAGACATGCCGGTCGGCACCAGCCATGCGGTAGACTCCGTAGACTCCGTGGACCGAGGCACGGCCCATGGTCTTATCCTTTGCTCCTGGCTGGTGGGGTCCTCCGGAGATGCCGGCAGCTCGGAAAATCAGGTTCTTTGTGGCGGCTCTTCGGATTGTGAGTGGGCGGTGAGCACCCTGATTTTTTTCCAGGGCACTGTTGAATGATTTCCGGATGGCAATGGATGAGCTGCTGGCATCGCCTGAGCAGGAGCCTCCCAACGAAGCAGCTCGTGCCTCTGCAATCGGCCACACACAGCGATACACACCGAAGGAGACAGCTGACTATGCGAAAGAGGCCTACGACAACCTGATGCCGGGTGCCCAGCCGGAAGGGTGATGCCAAAGACGGGTCAGCACTGTCACACATGCTGGGCTGAGATGTTCGCGAGGCTCGCCATAAACCAGCAACAGCGGCAATGGGCGGGCACCAAGGACACTGCAATGCTTGTAGGTTCGCATTTTTTGCAGTGCCAGTAGGCTGTATGCTGCAGATAGGGCCCTCTAAAAGGCTTGGCGCAAGTTCACGAGGATGCAAACGCTTTCTTTCCAGATGCAGACTACGACATCTGGGCTCGTGGCGATCCACGGACGGAGGTACTGCCGTCCTTTCTTGAAGCGACTTCACAAAAGACGACATCAGGCACGCCTCGTGCCACCACCCTGCGGCTGCTTGGAGCTTTATGAGGTCCAGCTATAACAAGGGTTCATTTATGGTTTGTGACATGTGTGAGCGGCTGAACGCCGGTCGGGCCGCTGCTTTGAGCAGGTCGGCGGTGAACATGCGCATCCCCATCGACACGCGAGGCTCCCTTAATTGCGGAGCCATCATGAGCCATCCGTAACCTCGTCGTTTCCGCTGGTCTCATACATGCGTCTCGCAAGCAGGGCGGGGCATCAAGGATTCAAGGGGCTCTGGTTTAGGTACACAGGAAAGCAAGGTGTGAATGGCGCGGAGTGTCGTCGAACTGTCATGAGATGTCCGCAACGTGTCAGGCGTCATAGTTTGACCGACACCGGACACGTCAGGCCCAGTGGCTTCACGCTGGAGTCGCAAGGGGAACAGGTGTGGTTCCATGGATCAGACCTCTATCCTCTTCCTTTGCACTCCTGGTGCAGGCCACATTCCGGGCATCACCCGCGTGGCTGCGGTCCTTGTCTGCCCTAGCAAGGCACGACCTGGAGGCGAGCACAGCGCGCGTTCTTCGTCAGACGAAGAAGCTGCTTGGGCAACGTCGTCAAAGAATCCAAGATGTGGTAGAAAGAGTCCACTTTCACAACACTGGTACGAGTTTCGCAGGCTTGAAGGCTTGGAGGCTTTCTGCAAAGCTTCTGTTTGGACCGGCAGGGTGACCTGGACATTCTGGCAGCCAAGTTTGATTTGGCGTCGGCGAGATTGTCGGAAGTCAGGCCGCTGACCTCGGTTGATCGTTGCTCCGAAAAGCATCTGCGAGAGCTCCAGCCCTGACTTTTCAACTAACATGACGTCGAGCAAGCCCCACCAAGCTATGCCAATCTGGGTTGTGCGTAACGTGTGTGCCAGGAAGCACGGGCTGCCTGCCGGGCACACCTGCCTTGTTGAGAGGTTGTCGAGGCTTACGTACGTAACGTCCAAGTTTCAAGATGAGACGTTCTAAGCAAGATAAAAACTTTGATTGGCTGCTATGGAGCACCTTGGTACATGGCGGCAGTCTTGCCGATCTGCTGTGACAGGCTCGCCATCGACATTGTTGGTGCTGCATGCGCAGTCGAGGTTACGGGGCCTGCAATGGCGAGAAGTGGAGAGTGCTGAGCCAGCCCACTGCAGGGACTTAAAAGCTGGAAGAAATCTCTCTTGCCAGGGCACAAGCCTGCTCAGTGTTTTCACTGTTGCAGGCTGCCCGCCGCGAGCTTGTGGAAGGCGAAGAGCATTGGACTGAACAGTGTTCTAAATCACCAAACAGAAGCTGCCTGAAGTCATGACTTCAAGCGGTTCAAGCACAGTTTGCCAGGAATTTTGCAGTACTACGGCACCCAGGCAGCTCGAGCAGTACACAGCAGCTTCAATTGCACTGTCGCATGAGCCGACGATACGAATACGAGAGTGCTTCCTTTTCATTGCTTTTTGGTAAACGGTGCTTTCGAGTGCAACAAATAGGCAGGCTAGTCCCATGTAAAAGCTCGAAGCTCCACTCGCAGAATGCCCAGTTCTAAGAGCAATCAATCGCTTGTGCCCTCATACAAATCATGCCCGCATCTCCCCCTGTCACCCACTTGATTCGCCGCCCCGCTCCTCAGTCTGTGGAGAAGGTGGAATGGAGTGCAGCGGAGCTCCCGACAGAACCTGACGAGGCCTGAGACCATCAGAAAAAAGTCTGGGCTACTTTCTGTGTGTTGCTGCATAGATCCCCGATTTCAGTGGTGAGCACTATGTATCGCAACACAGTTCGCACGGGAGGGCGCCGCATGTAACATTACAAGATCTAACATGTTGGAAGCGTCACTGGACTGCGCAAACAGCCGGTTGCAGGAGCCACCGTCGAGGGAGAACTCAGCAAAGAGGCTGCAATGGCTTCGCATGCATTGCTCCTTCGGTTTCTTCTCACGGCAGTTCCACGCCTACACATGACACTGGCGAGCCTGCGGCAAGTCTGTACCAGCTTATATGAAGGTAGTATGTAGTTTCGATCCTGGAGGCTGGGTGTGTATCCATCTCCGTCTACATCAGTACATGCCACTGAACACACGCACAACGCACAGCAGCGACATCTCAAGAGTTGTGGCATTAACTGCTGAGCCCTGGGCCGGCTACACCAGCAGATTTCACAGCTGGCAGTGCCTTTCTCTCTTTCACCCTATTTCAAGTGCTTGGGCGCTTCTTTGGCTTCGCCCCCCCCACTTCGTACATCCTACTGACTGAAAAACGATCAGCGTTGGTCTCAAGAATGCGGTGAAAGCACGCTGTGGTGCACGGCACCGGGTAGATCTCGCTTTGCCTTGCCAGGATATGGGTCGGAGCTCAGACGCATCGCACAAGGCGAGAAGTGAGCTAGTGGGTCTTCATCGTATCCGACTTGAAGATCTTCGGTCCGATTCAGCTTCAGTCAATCTTGAGCTCGTATGCCCGAAGCAGCGCAACATGGGAGCAAGAATCTGTTGGCTCTGAACAGCTTCAGGCCTGTAGGCGAGACCGAGGCCTGGGGCCGAGTTGCGGATCAGTGCGAAGCAGAAGCCGAGTACTGGGAAAATCAAAGTATGATTTTAGAGAGATGGTCGTATGTGAAGTAATTAGGGTTGACATTGCAGGTTTTGGCAAGTGTGTGTATATGAGCTATATCGGTATCTGCATATGCATAATACATATATATATATATATGTGGTATATACGTGTAAGTAAGCAAAGATAGGAATCTTTGGGAACACTGGTGAGTGTACATGTGGGGCTTCGTTATTTTTTGAATGCATCGCGTCGTCCGCCTCGGCCCTGCGGTACTTGAAGCAGGTGCATTGGGTAGGTCACACAGGTGAGGTGAGGTCTAGAGCGCATTTGCTTCAGAACGTTTTTTTACTGTCGTCATGCTGGGGCTCTGAGCAATGATCCCTGGCGAAAGCTAGTGTGGCTGTCTCCAGCCCCTCTGACAGGTTGAACTGTTCTGCAGGCAGCAACGCTTCCGAGCCTGCTGCCGTGCCTTCTGGGGCTGTTGAGATCACGATGGATGATGAGAGCAGCAGCTCCAGTTGATGTGTTCTTGCTTCTGATGACAGCTGTGATGAAGCTGACCAAAAGGTTGCCGCAGCACCCCCCTTTCTGGAAAGCCTGTTGAGTCTGGGCGGCTTCCCGGTGGCCCGGAAGAAGTCTTCGAAGCTGCAGCACGCACGACACCGAGCGGCTTCTGCGTGGCAAGCTGTTCGGTGACAACCTTGTTCTTTGCGGCAACGTAAAGTTTCGGCTGCTTTCTGCCGCACATGTAAAAAGTGGTTTGGCTGCAGTGTAAATTTTGGTGGTGGATGGTGATGGCCGGGCCTCCGTGATAATCTCAGCAGCTGTTCTGTTACCGGCTCTGTGATCGGACTGGTTGCCCGGCTTCGGCCGACTTTCTGAACATATCCTGCACCTGGACCCAGCTGGAGCTGTGACCCCACGTTTGAAAAGTGAGCACTGTGCAGTGCAGGCACTTCTCAGTAGAGCGATAACATTGACTTGTATTATTTCATGTTACGTGCCCTTGCTTGTCAGAGCCGTCCGACACTTCTGCTTGCAGCACACATCCGAGGCAGCGGAGCCTGCGCCCGAGCTGGAAGAGGCGGGCCATTTCGGCCAGGCATTTTCGCTTCGGGTATCTTGGGTGGTGTGAAGCTTGACATGTCTGATGCATGCAGATGCACTTTTCGTCCAAGAGGGAATGAATGCTATACCAAGCGTGGCGCTGGACAGGATGGAAAGAGCGGTGACCTGTGGGGAGACGCGCCGCAGGCAACAGAGGCCGGGTGGCTTCCAACGTTAAACAGGGGAAATCTGCCAGTGCTACAGGAACTTTCGTTTTACCCCGAAGTGAACACTTATGTCGTGTCACTATGCACTATGTTCAGGTTTCGCAGCGACGAAAGCTTTAAATACGATTGCGTCGGTGCCTTGGTTTTGAGTCCGTTGATATCTGTTGCCCTGAAGGTCGCCTGGGGTGCACCGCCAGCGCAGGACCGACAAGACAACAGGGGGTGCCATGAGGTAAGTTTGCCATGAAGGGCAGAGCTGGGGCTACAGGCCAGGAGGGGTGGCGTGGGAACATAAACTTTACGGAAGAGGAAGAGACTGGACTGGGCCCGAGCAGAGTGAAGTTTTGCGTCGGCAGAAGAGCAAAACGCTAGCCAAGCTTCAGCTCGCGAGGAAGTCTCCTGGGGCTCTGCAGGCTGTATGGTATGCTGAACGCCAAAGTTAGCAGTGGCTTCTTCTTCTAACGCTGCTTCCGTACCTTCGTCTCCCAGCCGTTGCCCGTGAATGCGCAGGTGGAGATTCTGAAGCTGTTCCGGGGCTGTTGCAGGCAGAAAACGTATTGCAAATAGCTTGATAGTCTTCTTGAGCTGCATAGTTGGCATAGCCGGCATGTCTGTGAAGATAGCAGA
Source organism: Symbiodinium sp. CCMP2456 (assembly GCA_905221635.1). Classification (NCBI taxonomy): domain Eukaryota; class Dinophyceae; order Suessiales; family Symbiodiniaceae; genus Symbiodinium; species Symbiodinium sp. CCMP2456. The sequence continues at coordinate 8,793 of CAJNDV010033836.1, forward strand.
GCCAGGCGTTGCACAGCGTGGGCCTTGAAAACGAGGCCAGCTCATGACAGGGTGTCCCAGTGCTTGCATTGATGCGAGAGTTTGGGTCACAATGGGTTAGAAGGTCCACTCGTGAATCGGCTGAGGGGCCGGGGTTGTGAATAGGATTTCGGGGTGTCTATGTTCACGCCCCCGCCTGGGACATGTTGTCGGCTTGCATAACTGAGGTACTGCCTTCTGCAGCACTCTGATCACGGGAGATTAGTCGACTAGTTTTGACTACCACGCAACCTAACTCGGAAACGAGCGGGCTCTTATTTTTGCTGCACTCCGGAGCATAAGTTCCATCTTCTTCTTTGAGACATCACTGTGACGTCTCAGCATTCCGAACTCCTGGCATGTGGTCACAACCAAAGAAAGCACAGGTGGAACTCAAAACGATGTGAATACTGCTTGCACTTCGACCTGCGATGCTGCACTCAACCACGCTTGCACTGCTGCACTGCTGTGAATCTGACGTAAAGTTGCAAACGTTTTTCTATCGCAGCCGCTTCCTTTCCAGAGAGATTTATATTGGCAGGTGAACCGGTCGAACCGCCCACTGTCCAGACTCGCAGTGACACAAGCTAACACCTGCGAGGCAACCATCACAACAGTTGCCAAGCCAACACCCGCTGCCGCTTCAACAGAAGCCCTAGGCGCAACAAGCTACTGTCCCGCCCATGTCTCTACTAGAGGGCCACACCAAAGCCTCAACTGTACTTTGTATATCACTGCAGCAGGAGGCATCGGATGCCATGCAAACTACAACAAAACTATGTTCGATCTGAGTTGATGAACGAACCGCTCACTTCAGGAGATGGCTGCAATGCTTCGGGTGATTTCCAGGATGCACCAACAGCATGTCGTCATGCTTTTCAACCTTGAGCATGCCGCCTTCTTGACCCTCTTGCTTTCTGAAGCACAATCCACCCAATGCCACTTGCGGTTGGACGGATTGCTTCTTACCGGTTGTAGCCTTCTCATTTGGGAAGTACGTGCGCGTGCAGTACAGCTCTCCCTGCGGTTGCACGGCCTCTTTCTGGATCAAGCTCAACACCGCCTGCGAAACACATGATGCTAGACACCGATGATGCATTCATTGTCTTCATGCCAAAACCAGAGAAAGCGCATCTGACCCATCGGCCATCGGACGAGCCTCTTCGCGAATCGCAATGTAGGGCACCCGCAGGTGAACAGTAACCTTGCCACCATGCCTCAGTAGCACATGTCTTCTCATCCGAAACAAGGATAATCGAACAAACACTGAGGCCATGGGAAAAAACAGACAAGATGCGCATCGGAACACTCCATGGTCTCCTCAAGCTCCGAGCTCACGAAAAGAGCTTTTTTTGCATCGGCGACAGCCTTGACAAACCATACCGGGCAAGGACACAGCGAAGTCAGCTTTTGGAAGCCCTCTGCAGACATAAAGTAGTGCATCGTGATCCCGTTGCCGCCGTTGCCAAACGTTGCCGAAGCCACCTGCCCATATCAGACCATATCAACGAAATCCCGAAACCCAACACAGGCAGACAGACGCAAACACAAAACACAACAATCGTACGCTCCTGAGCTAGTCCCGGCCTTCACGGATTTGGGGCCTTGCTCTGTGCTGACGCTGCCGAATGCAAAGATCCGCTCTCCTGCCAACTCTTTCGAGAGAGACGTCGCCGCTATGACGGCAGAGCTGCGGGAATCCGAGTACATTCCCTCCAGCAGCTTCTTGGATGAACTGCACCTGGGATGAAGCTGGGATGACGCACCCCCCCCCCCCACACACACAACCGAACGCAACAGAGATCTGTAGTGCAAGTTGAGCCACCCTGCTCGCATGAACAAAGTGTTTTGAACCTGTGTTTGCACTGCAAGAACATCCAACGTGTGGATTGTGCCCTGCTGAGCAGTCGCCGTGTAGATCGACTGAAAGTAAGGCACCGCTGGTTGGACTTCCTGTTGACTCTGCTCGGACTGCTCGGAGGGGTGGCCGCTGTCCTCCACCTTGACCTCGCCGGGCTCCGCCGACCCAGCAGCCGCTGCTGCCAACGATGCTTCCTTGAAGAAGCTCTTGTTGATTACCATCTTGCTGGCAGGCAGCGTCTTGCCCAGCTCAACAGTCTCGTCCTTGCCCTTGGTCTTCACATGCTTGTTGCGGGCAGCAAGGGCCCTCTCAATGACTTCAGTCCACATAGAGGACCACGTCTTCATGTCCGCATCGCCCGGAGTCTGGAGCATGTAGCGGGACTCCAGCTCCAAGATGAAAGCGTGAGCATCCGTGAATTCGCCGCTTTTGCACATGTACACCAACAGATCATAAAGCCATTCTGTTTGTTGAGCATCCAAATCCTCGAATTCTACCAATTTGGGTTTCGCCGCCGAGGGCTCAAACTGAGGCTTGACAATCAAACCCAGCATCGTGGACAGCACGTATTTCGCCCGCACAGTCAGCAAGCTCTCGACAAGGCTTCCATTCAAAGCCCACTTCGTTTCTCCATCGTCAGCGGAACCCTCCCCCTGCTTCTCCAAGAGGAAGCGGCCTTCCTTCACGATGGCGCTTTGCAGCATGTCCTGCATCACCGATCACATCCAAACATGTTCACAACTGAGTTCACGCGGGAGCCCACACACAACTTAGTTCACGCGGGAGTCCACACACAACTGCTGCTACGTGCTGTCACAAAATGTCGTATTGAGCACCCTGTTGTTTATTTTGAAAGCACGGGCCTCAATCTTTTCAGGAAAATGCGTTCTTGGACACCCACGAAGACAACAACCCACTGAGACACACCCCAAAAACCCACTGATGCACAAATAGCACCGGCGTGCATCCGGAAACATCACAGTCAAAATCACACTACCGATGTACATGTGGCTTCGATTTTTGGGCTGTGGGTCCTGTGCCTTTGAAGTTCGTGTGTCACTGCAGCTGCTAGCGTCGCCCGTCGCCTGGGCACTTTCAACCTTTTCCTTTTCAGCCTGCTCTTGCACCTTCATGACCAACTGCAAACCCGCCGCACCGACTGCTGGAGCCGACGCAGGGATTACTGACTCCTGCTCCATGATCGTGGAAATTGCCCACGTCAAGTCAGCCACAGTGTGCAACGAATCATGGAAGGAACACGTTGTCGATGCATCCCACTCATCTGGTGATTGAGGGCACTGGCACAAGGCAGTGCGCAGTTTGCTCATGCACGCAAAGTAGGCCGGCTGCTTACGAATGTCTTTCTCCCTGTTTGTCATCAGAAAGCTCATGCATTCCTGACAGGCCGTCGGATTGCGCAACACATCTGCGCCCTGAGTGGCACCATCATGGCTGGATCTTGGCGTACTGCCGAGAGACCGCAGAGAGGTCGCACCTTCAGCAGCAATGTCTTGGGCCAGTTTCCCCAAGATCTCCTCGGAAGTTGATCCTCCGGGCAAAGCGGCCTGACCGCGCGACAGTGCAGCCACGAAGAGGTTCTGGAGAGCTGGTCGTACCTCGGTTTTGAGTTCAGGGTTTAGGCTCTACTCGAACAGTAAATTCATGTGTGCTCCACCTGATCTGCTGAACCGGGCCGCCTGAGACCAAACCTTCAACGGCTTTGTCTTTTGAAGCCGCACGGAGCCGGTAAAGGCGAACTCAAGCGCAAATGACAAAAGCATTGAAACCAATTGCCCCGCAGCTTTGGTCGATGCAACAGCTGCGAAAGGACCTGTCTGACAACGCTGCAGCGCTGCTAGGACATCATCCAACCAAAGCCGTTGTCTTGACCCCGCAGGCAATCCTTGCCGCCCATCGGTTGTTTCGTTGCTTAGCCCGAACTCCACATCCGCCTGCAACGATTCCCGTGTTTCCGGCTCCAACACATTGGCCGCATCTTTTCCCGATGCAGCCTTGGCTTTAGCCTTCGCCTTGCCTTTTGCCTTTGGTACTTTCTTGGGCACCGCGTCACTCAAATCCGGAACCCTGGGTCTCTTCTTGGGCGCTGCATCAGCACTCTGAGTCTGCCCCTTCATCGCCAGCTTTTTTACGAACACAGCTCCAGCCACCGGGCAGCACAACCGTTGCTGTGCCTCTGTCACAGCTATTGACTCGGGGCCCTTGCTGAACAAGAACGGCGGCTGACGTGCCGCTCCACCGTCTCCCGAAAGCAGTGGGACCTCACAATCACAGATGCTTCGCACATCGAAAAGCTTACGCTGGACTCTCGAGCTGCAGCACTCGAAAACAAGAGATCAATTGACGCCGCTCTTCTAGATTCTCAGGGCATGACACAGAACTTGGAGACTTCGAACCAGACTTGACCAACCAACGAGGGAGGCTGGCCACTGAAGCGTGACTCCAGCACGGTAGCGAAGCTGTTCATGCAGGCAAGAGTGGTTTCTGCCTTCGGAAGCTCTTGATGAAGAAAATCTGCATGCTCGCCGTAGAAATTCTCGAAAGTCTGTATCAGCCCCCACGCAGCCAGCTTGTTCCGTAACGCACGAGACAACTTGAAAGATGCAACATCATACTTCTCCTGACACGATCGGATTTGCGGCCAAAGGCCCCGTTGGGTATTGAATCACGAATGGGTGCACCAAAAAGGCCCCACAAATCAAAGAGCGTAAGCAACCTGCCCCCACCAGAAACGAGCATCATGAGCATCAGCCGTGTTTCCGCCGAAATGAAAGGGAGCATCATGAGCATCAGCTGCGCCATGGGCCCGCCCCCAGGCCAGCATCATGAGCATCAGGCGGTTTGGGGCTTGGTGCAATAACAGGAGCCGCGACTCCCGGTTTCGCGCGGCCAAACCGGGAGGTTTGCGTGAAGTGTTTGGGGGGGTTTAGGGTGCGCATGCAATCATGAGCATCAGCCGGCTTTGGGGCGAAATCTATGGTTATGGGAGCATCACGAGCCAGAAATCTGCAAACAACGTTCTCCGCTATACCGTCGTGGCAAAATGCCGCTTCCAAGGCTGAACCAAACCGGATACCTCAACTCCTAAACTCGAGTACAGTCTGAAAGATCTGACTTACGTAGTGCATTTCGGACAGGCTGCTTCAAGTCAGATATTTAAATGGTATAAGGGGGAGGGCCCTAAACCCAAAACCATCCTAAACCCGAGCGGCCCTAGTGACTGCCCTAGTGGACAGAACAACATGTCGCAGCAACACAGCATTCTGCATTCACCATGTCTCTTTAAATTCTGACTGCTGCAGCCACAAGCTGTGCTGCTCGTGATAATTGGAGTTTCTCGACGTTATCCGAGCCCTTTCGGCGTAGGCGCGAAAAGCCTGCAACAGGCCAAAGTGCGTGCATCGTGCCAAGCAGCAACCTTGAAACGAACACCTTTCCAGAACACCCTAGCAGCGGCCTCATCTACTTCTGTGACACCGCTCACCAATTCCACAAAACTGATGGAGCCACCATGGTGGAACTGATTGTTAAGATCCTTCAAGTACCTTGCGATTTCCGACCACAATGCGCAAATATAAAGCTTGACAAGTGAGTTGCTGAAGAGATTCGGCTCAGACACAAAAATTGATGACAAGATGCGTCAGGATGTCCGTCGGGGTTTTGCTCGCGAACACGCGTGCTCTGATCCCGCTCTTGCGGGTAGCAACGACCTGCGCATTCTCGCCATGCTTTTCATCTGCCTCGTAAAACGCTTCCGACCTTACTTGCGACAGCTCATGCCATGCCTCAGGATTGGCCTCGCACACATGCTGTGTTCCAACTACCTACCGAGCGCTCGGCAACGTGCCGAATGTAATGGCCTGATACGGCTGTCCCGGTTGGGCTGGCCTCGTAACAGGAACTTGCACAACAGCCTGCACGGCGAGGGCGCTACAATCTACAATTAAGCTTTATGACTTTATGAAGGAAAGGAACTCCACCAACCAGCACTCACCGCGGCATCCTTCTGCCACTCCGTATTCAAGGATGGCACGAACATAAGAACGTCGAATTGATTGTTGCTTCCGCTGGTTGCAGGAATGCCTGACAATATTCCGCGAATTGTCCGGCATGTACCATGGAACTCGCACTCCGCCTTCACCGCCCTTGGTCACCTGCTCAAAACCACAAGTTACAGATTCAAAGATTCAAAGAACACTCTGCAGGATGAAAGGTCAATAAAAAGGTCACTTGAGACTTCAAGGAAACAACTGAAGCACGGTATGCGTCACCCGCCTCGTACATTTCAAAAATCTTGCTTTGGAGTTCCTTGCCCGAGGCGTTGCCGAAGCGTTCGCTGAGACTCCGCTTTCCCCAAATCGCATCATTGGCTGCTTCCAGCCCTCCCGTCTCAGGCTTCTTCAATGATGTTGCCATGCACGCAATGCACTTGCACTGACCTGTACAACTACAATCAACTATGCAACGAGATGCGGAGTGTATGCCGCAGGCCAGCTACCGCACGGGAAAGTCGGCCGTCGCTGTCGCCGAAGATTTCGAGCCATTGCAACGTGCAACAGCGCAATCGCACAAAATCTCACACGGCCAACTCCTGCTTCACACAACCACACCGCACTCAACATATGCTGCAGCAGCACACGAGCGCACATGCACGCTTCCTGCTCAAGACGATTGAATCCTGACTACTCAATTCCACAACCGACTACAAAGCACAGGCTGCAACAGCTGCACTCACGAGGTTCGAACTTTATGATCACAACACACAAAAAGTTTGACTAGTAGCAGCGAGTAGTTCACACTTGACACGGATAACCATGATAACTCGACTCACAGAACTTTTCAACTCTACGACGCAAGTTGCGAGCAGTGACTGCGACCCGTGTGGCCCGTATGGCCATGGCCTCATGGAGGACTGCAACAGGCTGCAACAGGCGTTCTCCAACTAAACACATTGATCCTTGATGGGCACATCATCCTGCTCGCAGCCGTGCTGCAAGACTAAACAGCGAAGAAGAAAAACTCCGTGGCCTCTGAAGCTTGACTTCTGCAGCAGCATACAGCACTGCAACGGCCGCAATCATACAATGCATGCTGTTTCCTGCTTGCGCGGAGCGGGCTGTGCGCCCGGACCCAGTACTTCCAGGGCAAGCAAAGCTACACAAAGGAATCCCGTCACTCAACTCAACCGAAACAGGAAAAGCCTGAGCTCGCAGAGTTTCGGAAGCTGTCAACCACCGCCCGTGGCGGTCGGACCTGGGACGTCGGTTTAGCTGGATCTGATTAAGGCTTTGGGAATCAAGTTTTGGGGCTTTGGTGTTTTGGGTTTCATTTTCGACACTCTCCTATCTCCTCCACTCAACAAACAGCGAACGAACCAAGAGCGAACATCATGTTTGCGTGCCTACCCTCTCCCCTCACCCCTCTATCCCCCCCCGCCACAAGACAATCGCAAGATTCCGGACTGCTCACTACTTGCTGGCAGGGCACCAAAGAATGCCAGTGTTTCGGATGATGGTGCGCAAATGTGTCTGCTGGCTTGCCGTCATGCTCACTTCAGGATTCTGGTTCAAGGAAAAAACTTGGCCAGGCCGACTGGACTGGTAGTGTTCCAAGAAACAGCTCTCAGCTGCTGTCAAAGCTGCAAGGAAGGCGGAACGAACAGCTGCTGGGTTCTTGAGCATAGCCTCCTTCAGCTCGACTGCTGAAGCGAAAGGGCACCCTGCATCTTTCGACAAGCTTTCAGGACGGCTGCATGCCCAGCACAGTTCCTCGAACAACTCTTCTGCACTTGCATCAAAATACACAACCCAAGCAGGAACCTGATCAGAAATGTATCTTGCATAGGCTCCGAACCACATGTCGCTCTGAAACATCTTCGCAAAGGCTGACCACGGCGATGCCCAGCAGGATGTTTTGTACTTGTGCCGCAAAATCGACCATTTCCTTGGCCTTAGGATCGGGAAGCCGTACTGGTCGGGCGACAAACATTCTACTGAGATGTGATACAACTGCCCGAGGTAGCGCTCAAGCAGCTCCGTCTCGAAGTTCTCTACATTTTCTTGTATCACAACTGGCTCTTGAAGACAAATTCTCATGCCGCAGAAGGCCAAGAAGTGAACGAATGTTTTCCCCTCGCTTCTGAGCTGCAGCCCTCTGCTCGAAAAATCCGTGCACGGAGTTCCCCCGCAGTGGCATCGAGCCGTGTCGACCTGACCGGACAAGCATGTACAATTATACAACATCAAACATACCGTGGCAGCACTGTTGCCAGCCACTGCACACTTGTTGGAATCACCCTAAAGCACAATGACATACTATCGCTACGCCCCACCTAGACAGCACAATGAACCTGCCCCTGCCTGACACATCTTCTGGTGCTTCACGCAGAAAGCTTCCTGCTTCATAGCATTGCCAGACTTGATCAATGGCCACAGGACTGAGTCGATCTTCCCTTCGGCCACAATGCTGTCAAGCTTGGCCCGGAGGGTGGGCCTGAAGAAATCGCTGATGTCTCCGAACACGTGCTCTGCGGCGTGAGGGTGGCGTAAGAGCTCTTGCTGGCAAGAAGGCTGCCACTCGACTGCAAAGGTGCTCCGCGGGCGTGGCAGGTGATCCACACTCAAATCCAAACTTTGGCACAAACCCAAGCCCAGCGACAGGAAGGCTGTTGCTGGGGCATCTATGCCGCTGAAGCTTGTGCTCATTGTAAACTCGGACATAACGCCAAGCATGCCTCGCAAGATCGTCTCACGCTCCTCCTCGTCCTGCTCTGCTTGCGAGCCTGCAAGCGTTGTCTCGCAAGCACCATCCGAACTCCACTGAGTTCTCTGGCGCTTGTTTGCTCTCACGACAGCACCCGCAGCCTCAAAGTGAGCCTGGTCCCGTCCTGCAGCATCTTTCACACTGCGACGAAACTGCACAAAGGCGTCCCACATACGTCTGGGCCATGAGAACAGCAGCTTGACTGCATTCGCCTGGTGCGTCGGGCTCCAGTCTGAAGCTGTTGCTGTAACTGAAGCTTCTGCCGAGCTGGCAGGCGCAGCAGGTCTGGCTGCACTCTTCACAGCTGTAGCCTTTTCCTTTCTGAAGGACTTGGGAGGCGTCTTCACACGAAGCCTCCTGGTCGGGGGGCTGTCGCTGTCGCGGCCCCTCGACACCTCGTGGACCTCTTCCATTGTGTCTCCCGTCATCTACGTGACCAAGAGCTTGAAGCGAGCGCGCAAACCAACCAATCAAGGATACTTAACTTGATTGCGGCATGACTTGAGACTCAGCACATGTCAACTTCCAAGCGGTGCGTGCGTACATCGATCCTGCTGCAAAGCGCAGTGCAATCCTGCGCAATTAACACATGCCTGTGTTACCGAAGTCGCCAGGCACACATCGCCGAGTGGGCGGCGGATATGTCACCTCACAGTCTGTTCAGTCGAGACATGCTATCACTGTCAATCTATCACCATCACCAGGAAACTGGGAACACTGACAGGAAAGCGCACGACAGCTACAACAAGCAACAGCAGCAGCAGCAGTAGCAGCAGCAGCAGCAGCAGCAGCAGCAGCAGCGACGCTCATGGCAATAGGGAACTGTTTTGCACCACAGACGCAGTGTTGTCTGTGCCTGAAGCAGGCAAAGCATCTAAGGCCGGTTCTTACCAACAATTTCGCACACGCTCTGCGGGTTACCGGAGCATCACCTGCTGAGGATGCTGCGCGGTCCGAAACTGCTATCACAGGATGACTCGGAGGGGTCAACCTCCCACCCA
>CAJNDV010033836.1:18552-32947 GCA_905221635.1 Symbiodinium sp. CCMP2456
TGTTGTTGTTGTTGTCTTTGTTGTTGTTGTTGTCGTCGTTGTCGTTGTCGTTGTCGTTGTCGTTGTCGTTGTCGTTGTCGTTGTCGTTGTCGTTGTTGTTGTCGTTGTTGTTGTTGTTGTTCGATTGCAATCGCTGTTGCCATTGTGTTATTTATGTTGCTATTGATATTGTGCCGTTATTCAATTATTCCTGTCGCTTGCTGTTGCTATTGCTGTTGCTATGCCGATGGCTGTCGCTATTTGCAGTTACTTACTGTTGCTCTTGTTGTTATTGCTGCTGGTTGTTACTGCTAATGGTCTTCTGCGGCGCTTGCCACAGCTGCTTCCTGTCGCTTCTGCTGCTTCCGCCGCTGCCGCTGCCGCTGCCGCTACTCGCGTGCTACTGTGGCTTCGCACTCTCCCTCACGCATCACAGCCCCGACCCCACATCCACAATGTGTATGCACCTGGACATTGCATTGCTGCCAACTTCAAGTGTGTACCCCGAGCACCGACGCTGCACCCAGAGCTTAAACAATCCCCAACCGCGAAACTCAGACTATGCAAAGATCCCGACAGCATTACTTTGTGAACCCACGAGGAAAAGTCCTCCAACCCTTTGATCTTGCCGGCCTTGCCAGCTGCCACGACGATGTTCAGGAAAGCCTCGGCGACGGGCAAAGGAAACAGTTGTACTATAGCCTCGATATGTCAGTTTGCCTGCGCTAAGCTTAATTGCAATATTGCCGGCGTTTGCACTTCAGCCTGAGTCTTGTCGCAGCTGTATGTTTTGCGGACGCACACTACTTCAAAACTTTGCAGTTTCTGCACAGGAAAACAGCGCGGAGACATGACATCCGCGTGATGCGACACCAAAAGCAAAGGCTGTTTCAGCTGTCTCGCCTACTGTCGGTCCGGGGCTTCCAGTCCCCTCTGTCACACGACGTCTTCACCTCGTGCTGCGATGCTGGGGAAGCCGAAGCTGTACTCGGCACGGGCCGTACCTTCTCCTTCGGAGCTGGGGTCGAGGATGATGGCACAGAGCTGGAGGCTGCAACCACGCGCTCAGGCACGTGCAGGATCTCCTGATCACCTGCTCCTGTCAGCAACAGGATCTGGCCAAGCACGGATTGCAGCGGCTAGCTGCAAGCTCACAACGCGCCAACAAGCGCCACATGTTATGGTAACATGCCACGCCTGGTCTGCCTCGTGCCGAAACTTCCGTCTGCTCCGTCTCGCCGGGAAGCTCGGGGTCGCCTGTGGGTGAGGCGAAGACCTTGTCGAAGTCAAATTCGGAATCGGAGCTGAAATTGTCACGACACCTCCTTGCCCGCTTTGCACCGCCTGGGAAGTGGCAGCGCCGGACGCGGGTGTCTAGAGCCACAATTTAGGGTTTACGGGTTAGCGATTAGGTTTTGGCCTTTAGGGGTTTGGGTTTAAGGTCTTCACGGATTAAGGTTCGGCTCGGGCCTTTGGCTTTGGGAAGCACAGGAGCCGCAGGAGGAGAGACCCTGTCAAAGTCAAACTCAGAATCGGAGCTGAAGTTGTCACGACACCTCCTCGCACCTGGCAAGTGGACGCACCGGGTTGGAAGGTTTACGGGTTTGTATAGGGTGCCGTGTATCGGTTTACAGCCGCTACGGTTCATAGCAGCGTGACGGTGCCGCCGAATCCGCTGAGAAACCTGCGAGCCCTTGGGACTCTTCGGGTCTTTTGGCTACTTGGCAATATTCGATCGCCTATCATTTGGAAGGCCCAGTGTCACAAACTACAATAAAGCACGGCAGTTGCAAAAGAGTCTCGGAGGTTTGCTTGCTTGCTTTGGGTGGAGGCGGTTCCTATGCTTGAAGCATTCAGAACAAAATGACAAATCATCCAAACACAAACCCCGAAATCGTCTCCAGGCGCTCAACTCTGGACACTCGCAAAACACAAAAACATAAGTCCTCATACTTGAATTGAGACGTGAAAACCTGAGACCATTGGCACCACACCTAAACTGTAAAGTCTCACACCGAACCCAAATCTACAAGCCTTTCAAGGGAAACCTGATCGACCTATAACAAGTCACTCAGGCACCTGGACGGTTCCCGGCCATCGGGATGAGAAATGCGCTAAAGCCGGGCAGCCAGCAAACGCTGCAAGCAAAAACGAAGTCTACACAGCTTGCAAGCAGCCAAAACACTACGTTGAATTCGCTGAAGCACGATACATCGCCGACATACTGCACAGTTGCTGTCTCCACACAAGGCTTCTGACGGTTCTGTCCCCTGGCAACCCTGGCAGCCTACAGACCTGACCTGCAGGCGTGCATTTCGTATAACTGAGGCACCAGCCGCCTGAGCTCCGATAGGAGCCCTTGACACAGCTCGCACGGCAGATGTGTCCTCCCGGTGTCTAACCACAGCGGATAATACAGCGCAGCATTGCACTGTCAAAACTGCGTGCTACAACGAACAGCTGCCATCACTCTATAACTAAGGTCTTCTACACAGTTCGACAATTGCTGCAATCTGTCCTGTTGCAGTTGGTGGGGGCATCTGTAGAAGATGATGAAGCAAGGCTCGAAGGCGTGTCCAGGAACACATGCATCCATGTTGGTAATTCACGGAATGCTCTGGCATGCTCTGCAGACAGCACATCAAGCACTGTTCTGTTAACGTGAGAAGACATTGAGGAAGCGCACGCTGGATGCCAGATTTGAAAGCAGACTGGGCAAGCATGACTACCGCAGGGCTGACGACACTTCGCACATTTGGCGAACGCATTGGATGCACGCGGCGGCGCTGACTCATCGAGATCCTGAGACAAGCGAAGGGATGCTTTCTACAAACGATGGGGAGCGGGCTGCTGCTCTTGAATGACTCTTGCATCTGCAACTTCATAAGGGTTCGAAACTAAGTGTGTGTCAAGTGAAGCTGGCTACACTGATGAAAGTCAAATTGCGCAGCAGATTATACTGATTCGACCAAAACGTACTTGGACCAAAACAACTATATAGTATACACTTAACACCTACAGTGAAAGTGTTCTGGGTACGGACCGAGGTGCTTGATTAGCGTAGCTGCAGATCAAGCGACAAAAAGCCACAAATCTTATCACATGCTCTGGAAAGCCATCTCGGCAGTTTCCCTTGTAACGGCGAGACTGCGCACCGCTGGCATGCAACAGATCAGTGTACTCGTCCATTGGGAAAGATTGCGTAGGCACCGCTTTGCCGAAGAGCTGAGCGGGAGCCCACACCACACGGCTCTTGGCGTCTATGCGAACTGTTCGGCCCTCTCTTCTGACAGGATCAGTCCATTTCACGCACACAATCTCCAATGCCGAATCTTGGCCGTATGTGTCCGCGCCATCAGCGCTGAATGCCTGCGCCAGCATGTCACACGGCCGTGTGGCCAGCAAGGATACCTCCTCGTTGTGTCCCAAGCCGAGCTGCATTCTTCGGCTCCTGTCCAGAATGCTTCCGAGTGTGGCAGAGAAGGATTTTGCCCACAGTGCAGCTGCTCGCTTCGTTTTTTTGAGTTGGCACTCAGCCGCAGCCTCAACTTTCACAGGACTGGAGGCACCCTCCGATGTCACCGCGAGCGCAGCGACGGGCTGTGCCACGCTGGCACCGGCTTCTTCAGGATCCGATCCATATGCGTCTGCATCCTCGGCGTCCTGGTCCCCTGAGCCAAGGATATGCTGAAGAAATGATTGATCGTCTTCAAAGCAGGCGTACTGCTGCTGACTGCGCTTGCGCTCAGGCGTGGTGACTAAAAGCTGCTGCATTTCGTCGGCCTGACCTGACGCAGGGGGCTTGGCCTGTGCAGCACGCACCAACATCAAGACAGCTTCTTCCTCCAATTCATCGCGAGACAAAGAGTGGTGGGAGTGCATGTTCTCCACAAGCTGAACCGCTTCATCAAGCAGGGAAACATCTGTGCACTGTAAGCCAGTGGAAGGTGCTGTCCCAGACAACTGTGCACCGGGCTTCTTCTTGCCAGAAACTGCTTTTCGAATGCGGGCAGCTTTCTCCGCCTCGATGAGTTCTGTTCCCAGTTCCTCGTCCATCTTGGCTGCTTCTGCGTTGGAATTCTCAACGTCCTCAGCAAAGCCGTAACCGGAGTTCAACAAATCACTGTCAGTCGGGCCTGCAGCATCTGCAATGCCCTCAGGCGCGGCTGCCACGGGCCCAGCAGTGGCTTTCGCAACTTTCTCCATCTTGATGTGGGTGATGGCTTTCTGCCCCAGTGGAGATGCTGTGGTTGAACTCAAGCTGATCAGGCCAGCAGCAGGCCCAACGTTCACGCTCTTCTCATCCAAGCACATCAAGCGTGCACCATCCACATGCATTGCGCTCATGCAGAAAACTTCGAAAGTTTGGGGCGCCACGGGGTCAAAGCAGCCAGAGTGAAGGCCAGTCAGCAGTTCCACAGTGGTGAAGATCTCCTTTCTGAGAAAGGTGCGGTTGCATCTTCGTGGGGCATGGGAATCCGTTCTACGAGCATCTCTTTAGTCCTTTCGGCAAAAGTTTTAAACACTACCCTGACCACCAATACGAAACTGATGGGTCAATTGTACCTACGCCAAGTCGCAGTCCCACTGTGCTGCGGCAGGCACAAAGAACCATCTGCTTCACACTTCAGACGAACAACCAACAGCAGCGAACGGTACGTCAACAGCTGCAAGTAAAAGTCTTGCTTTTGGTGGTCTGCAGCACATCTTATACAGAAGACTGTCAAGCATGCTGGCCGCAAAGGCTCAAAAGCCTTCAATCTGGCTGACTCGCGGCGTGCAGCATCGATCGATGCTTTGAGCTTTGTAGCTTGCGATGACACCCACTGCTTTTGGGGAGTGCGCCGGATATCCGGCAAAGCCCTTGATAGGTCTGTGTTCTGGAGCGTAGACTCGAGAGCTGGCATGGTTGTTCGCATCGGCTGGCTGAATCGCTTAACGTTGTCCAACGTCTGTCTGTACGCAGTTCCTGCTAGCGTAAGCTCCATCAGCAGAGGCTTCGCATGCGATGACACCACAGACCAGCGCTTGTTGGCATATCCTTTGCCTTTGCCAGACGCAGGCAGCTCAGATGTCAGCGCTTTCTTCACAGTAATACGCGCAGAAAGGGTTTCCAAATCAATGGAAGGACATCTTGTGCTGATGAGGCGGATGATCGAGTTTATGGATTCAACAAGTTGGGTGTCTCCCTTCAGAAGTTCGGACATCGTCGAAATGACTGCATAAAGCCTTGAACCTTGTTCGCTGGCATTCTGGTCAAACCGGCCTTCCTTTGCGACGAACCGGAGCTCGGACAAATACAGAAACTTGAGCTTGCGACAGTTTGACTCCAACAGCTCAGGAGCCGAATCCAAAATCTCTTGCGCGATGCGCTGCCGTTCCGAGCAGCGGGAGAAAGGTTGCCGCTTCAGCATCCAAAACAACTTGTAAGGGTACCTGGCGACAGCAAACTCACCAGAATTGAAAAGGGTTTCAGGTGCTACAAAGACTACAAACAAAAAGATGAGGATGAGAGTCAATGCGGGGCAATGGCTGGCCGACTATCCTGGCTGGCGTCTTTCAATCTATAAACATTCAGCTTCATGCGCCTCTGCATTGGCGTCGTCACCCGCATGGAAAAGCTTGCCGAAGCATGAACCACAAGTTTGAAGGCCAGAGTACGTGCCAAGTTCATCAATTCGGCTGGCAACCCTTCCGCACCTGCGTCCTTCGCAGCGGCGGCAAACCAAGTGGAAAACGTCTGTATCAATTTGTCGAACTCCTCCTGGAACTCTTGCGCGCGGCCAGTGACCAGCTGCTGAATAAGACGCTCGTCGGAATTCTTTTGAGCCCATGCAAAGAAATGCGACAACGGAGACCGGGCCTGACTGCTAACGTGCAAGAAAAGCCAAAACAGCGGGCTCTTGATGGTCTTCAGCGCCCCATCCGCCCACTTGCTCAGTTTCAAGCGGTAAGCCTCTCGCTCTTCTGCCTGATCTAGAAGGTCAGCACCGCGTTTCTCTTGGTCTGGCGCGTCGGCCGAAGATGCAGCCGCTGCGACAGCCCCATCTTGCTTCGATTCCTTCGTCGTCTTCTTCGGCTTCTTTTTTGGACCGGCGGCTTTCATATATTTGGAGAGAACTGAAAGGAACACTGGCTCGAGAAGTTCCCTTGATCGTTCTATAAAGAAGGATTCGCAGCTCTCGATACTTCCCCATCTGCCTGAAATCACTTGCAGCGGAAAGCGTCTGTAGGCAACAGGCTCTGGTTTTGTTCTGTCGCTGGCTTTGCTCGGCCCGTGAATGGCCTCCCACGAATCAATAAAATCCGACACGTGCGTGCGCCAAAAGTTCGCACACTTCGCTAGATTTGAAGTGTAGGCTTCGAAACCCTGACTGAAGCAAGCAGGCAGCGAGCCTAGAAAATTATCCAGCATCTGAAGATTATCCTTGACCATCAAATGAAACTGATGGAGGGCACAGTTCACATCAAGGTAGAAGAAGCCGTTGAGATCAGCCACGGCTGACATCATGTGCCGACGGCGTGCCGTCTGGTCCGCACCGGCGTCTGTGGTGTCCGCCATGACGAACACGGACGCAAGAGGATCAATGCGTCCTTCCCTGAGTTCCCAATGACCAACCGTGTTAAGCTTGGGTTTGGGCTTCTGGCTTCTGACCGCGCGCCTCTTCACGCAGAACGGCAACGACGACATCGACGGCGACAACGACGACAACTAATAAAGACTGTGACAACGACAAGTACGCAGACAGAGGGCCCGACAACGAAGCCGACAACAACAACTACAACGACAACGACGCCGACACCACCACCACCACCACCACCAACAACAACAACAGCAACGACCAGGAGAAGAAACGTGAGAAGAAACAAAAATAGCAAGAATCCAGAACCCAGAACAATAGCAAGATCGCAAACAAGAACAATCATAAGAAGAAGCGCAACGTCAGCATCACCAGCACCAGCAAAAACAACAACAACAACTACAACAACAACAACAACAACAACAACAACATCAACAGCAACCGCAACACGGACACGGGGCCCACGCTACCGCAGCGGGTTCACATTCACATGATCGAATACTGGCTACTGAACACTGGCCTCTGCAACCTTGCGATGTCATGCGGGCCCGGAACGCCCAACGCTGCAAGCTGCTTGAGCACCAAGGCCAGTACGTCCATGGCGGTCGCATTGCTGTCCACGGTCTGAATGTCCGACCTAGGCTGCCATCTTGAACATCATCCACATGACAGTGGTCCGTCATCCTCACCAGCTCGCCATCATCATCGACCATCATCACCGGCATGGTCGGTACTATCAGCACAGTTTCGGCGCATCGTCAGTTGCATTGTGAACTTGTTGATTGCTGCTGGCGGTTGCAGACGGTGTTCTTGAATGGCGTCGCTCGAGGCTTCCCGTCGCCGAGCTGCTGTTGCCTTTTTTGTTTCTGTTGATGTTTTGTTTCTGGGCACTGCTGCTGTCCTTTTCATCCTCGTCGTTATTGTTGCTGCTAGCCGTTAGCCTCACACTGAAGCCTGTTGTGAAGCTGTGAAGTCGTTATCAATGAATCAACAAGTTATCAATCGCGGACTCCGCAGACTCCACTCTCAACTCTAAGCAACCAAATGCTATCACGTCGCACACAAGTCCGTGATGACATTGCTGCTTCGAAATCGCCCAGTCGCAGCTGCTCGGCATCGGAAAGATACATCACCCGGCCCTCCAGCACATGCAACTTCTTGCGGCGCCAGACGCTGGCGTTTGTTGCGTCGCTCCGAAATCCGATGCCGAACAAGGCCCACTCACCACCGCTGCCACCGTTGCCGACCTCTGAAGCGGCCAGTGCTAGACCGAGGCCTTCCTTCGAGAAGGATTGCATTAACGTCACCACAGCGGCGCCTGTGATGCGCTCTGCCCGCAGGACCGTTTGCTTCGAAATGTCGATCATGCTAATCAACCCAAACTCACAAGCGGCAATGGTGGATAAACTGCAGCGGAAGCCCATAGACAGCTTGGACTGCAGCGACCAACGGGCAGCCCTGCCTTCTTTCTTTTTGCCAAGCTTCTCCATTTCGAAGACATTGATGTCTTCCTTTGCTTTCATCGCCAATGCTTTGCTGGCCGCTGCTTTTTTCTTTGCATTGGCGAGCTGCTTGCGCAGGTTCCTCACTTTGGCTTGCAAGTGATGAATACGTGCAGTCTTCTTCTCGGAGGATGTAGTGGCTTGCAGCAGCTTCGTGACTAACACGGGCGCATCCAACTGCACCAGCTGAGCACGTTCCGCAGCTGCAGCCTCTTTCATGTCAGGCTGACGTCGGGCTGCTTCAGTCTGCACAGCGGTATCAGCAGCAGCTGAAGTTCGTCTTTTCTTGCTGCCTTGCCACAGCACCATTGCCTTGCGAAGTGAGGAACTGCCAGATGCTCCACCATGCCCCATATGCACTTGGGGCCTCGAAGCTTCGTCACTGTCCGAGTCAATTGTCTCCACAGCAGTTGTTGACGCAGGCACCACAACCAAAGCACCAGCCACACTGTCGCTTGCGTTTGCTACCCTGCTTTCATCTAAATCCACAGCCATGATTCCTTGCATGCCGGGCAGCCGATCCACTGAACAGTGATTTCCGACCAGCTGGCACGCTCGACAAGCATAAAAAATTCCCATGAACGGCTCATGCACAGGGTTGCTGACTGGAGCGTCGTCTGCCAGAGCTTCAGTCATAGCAGCATGCACTTTGACAGAAACTTGTTGACGAGTCAACTTGCCTCCCGCCGACAACAGCTCTCTGAGAGTTGAGGCCACTCTCTCTTTTGCAACAACCTGTCTGCCAGCCAGCTGTATAGTGTTGGCCTGCAGCATATTACTAAAAGCATTGCTAGCCAGCAAGGACATTGAGAGCACAAGAGTCCAACAAAAGTTGGCCATTGGCGCAACAGGGGAATGCGGCCACTCACTACACCAAACAACAAGTTAGTTGTGGTATGTGACATCGGGACAAATGCGAAACAACAGTTGATATCCCAAAAAACTGCTCAGCTGTACAGTATTCTGTCCCATTCGGATACTTGCGGTACACTGAAAATCGTGTATGAACTTCATCACAGTGCCTTGGAATGATAACAGTCTTGCTCTTGTCGCTGCCGTGGCCTATGTGTGACATAGCATTCTGAGGTGCGGCAAAGGACATGTTTCAAGTGCATTTCCGAACAATCATTGCTAGTTTCGGGCCTGCACCTTTGCTATGGAACCCCCGGCAGACGGTCGCCCCAAAAGCACAACACGCCCAGTCCTTTGAGAATGCATTAGTACCCGATGCCCCCGCGAACAGGATACAAGCCAACCCTGCCCACGCCATCAGACACTCCCCAACCTAGCCAGTGGAACTTACAACACAATGGGGATGTGAGAAGCCTTCGGTCGATGCACCCGGTCTCGGAAAGAACCGCTGGTAAGGTTAATGCAGCTATGCATGTAGAGATGAGGTTCGAAGACAAAGGCCTGGCAAGCTGCGGAGCAAAAGTTTCGATGAAAGGCAGCACAGATCGCCCATTGGGCGGAGGAGAACGGTGCCGTCTCTGTGCGGGAGGCCGGGGGCATCCCACAGGCTTGTTTCTGGATTTCATGTGAGGGCTGCTTGCAAGAAGTCTCCAAGCTTCAGGCCACCGCAGATTTTTCAACAGTCTTACCGAGTTGCAAGGCAGTCCGAGCAAAGAGTCTGATCGGAAGTGCGGGATGTTTGAAAGGTTGCAGAACACGCCAACCTCTTCGTTGAAGAGGCCACGGCCGGGAGTTGAATCTGCGGGGACGCAAGTGTACTTTGCAGTTTGCAGCAACGCACTGCGAGGGTCTGCAAAAGTCTGTAACATTTTCTCCAGCCAGAACGACGAAGCTGAAAACACGAAAACGCAACGAGTTTGGAATCTTCAGCTTTGCCCTTTGCCAGCTCGGCCTCGACTGGTCCATCGCAGACAGGATGCAAGGGCTGCGGTAAAACAGGAGCTTTTGCTTTAAGGTTATCTTTGGGGCCTTTGGGTTTGCGACTCTTGACTTCTGGATGTTGATCCCGCTCACTAGAACCTGGACTTGCGGCAACCATGGCCTGGGAATAACGAGTGAGGCATGAGCCCGAGATTCCGCGGCTGAACAAGATGGCATTGCAGCCACTGCGCTTTCATAGCTTTGGGTGATCCTCTGATACTGCAATCCTCCGCTAGAGCTTCGCTCTCTACTTCATTTGTGATACCAACCCTGATTTGGAGAACGCCTTCTCCCGTGTTGGAATCGTTTCAGATGCGTTCACTGGACCACTGTGCGACGTGATGCACCGCGCGCTTCCTTTTCAAGCAGCCGGCGGCGATGTATTCGTATAGCGTTGTGTTCAGATGGTTCCAATGAAAGCATGTGATAGTTGAACACGGTACTACTCGGTCTTTTGGAAGACGCCACGCAAGATGGCATTGTCGCCTGCAGCGTTCCTGTTTGCTTTGGTGGTTGGTGCCGCCGCCCAGCAGTCATTTTCTCTTCCTTCCGGTCGTGCCCTGCGTACAAAAAAGGCCAAGTGCGACGGAGTGGGTTCTTGGACTGAACTGACCCCAAACACCCTAAGTTGTTGACAAGTTGCCTAGCACTCTGAGTCTGTTGGTATGGACCTGCCTTCAGGTTGCAGTTGTGCGAGCAACGATGATTGCCACGACTCGGCCAAGAACTGCGTGCAAATAGGGCTGTCAATGAAGTGCTTCAGCGACGCGGTCGTGCATGCAAAGACCAAGATCGGCACCTTCGAAAAGTTTGCAGACCATGCAGACCTCGCAGACTTTCCGTCCGCTCTTGAGCACGTGTCCACCTGGTTACTAGGTCCTTGATGCTGCCTTTGCGGTTGGTTGCCAGCTTCTTTTATGTTTTGTATGTCTGCAGCATCGAAACCTCAAGACCTGCGAACATCCTTGACACCTCATGCTGCAAAAATCGCGAAAGGTTCATCGAGAATGACGTGGGCAGTGTAGAGGAGCTGGAGGGTTCAGATGAGCTCATGGGCAAGTTCCTACTTTCATCTCACAGCAACGTCAAGCTCCGGCCCTACTACAACATGAGGAAGTTCCTACAGAAGGATCTACGCAACGCACCTCCGCCTCCGCCGATTCGGAATCCTCTTCCATCTCTTCTAGGCAGCATAGAGTCTTCGAAATCTTGCAAACTGTTGCGCTCTGTTCCACTCTGTTGTCGAAGCCTGGCGCCCGTGGCAAGGTGGGACAGGCCACTGATCGCGGCAGAGCCTTGAGACATTTGGTTTGCAGGGGACCACGGATTTAGACTAATTATGTACACTGCAGCCGTTGTCATTTCACAGCGAACCCAATCCTGTTGTGAAAAGCCGAGGACTGGATTTGGGCAGATTATTTGGCGATCGTCAATGAGAAGGAAGTATGGTGAACAAGATGCCAAACTAGCAACTTGTTGATTGTAAAGCCGAATTTGATTTGCTGAGCTTGGAGAGCCGAAAATATCTCCAATATTTGATTCTATTGCGAGAGAAAATATGGATGAAATTTTCATAAATAATGATTTCGTTAGTAAAAGATTTTTGGTAGGCATGCTCGCGGTCCCAAAATATATATCTAAATAAAAATTTCGAAATTTTATTACTTCTTTTAATCCAGGTATGGGCGTCTATATTTTATTAGATTTAATAATATATTTGAAAATAGATCTTTCTATTTATTTATTATTTAGAATCATAATATTAATAATATTAATTAACTAAAAATCTCAAATTTGATATATACGTTCTAAATATTAAATGTTGATTTATAGAATTATAATATATTATGAAATTTGAATTTATATAAAATAAAAATATATATATTATATTCGGTAATATTAATTATATGTGTCCTCGGAAAAGAGTGGGTTGTACACGCCACTATAAATTACGTCTTAGTATCTTTTTATAGGGATTATATTTCACGACATTTAGTATTATATATAGAATTGATACTATTCTGAAAACGAATATAAAATCTATATTTCTTTTAGAAGCAAATATTTAAATATATAGATATTTCGAGTCTATGATTTAGATTTTTATTAATTTGCCGATTCGGAATAGATATATAAATTTGAAAGATTAGGATTTAGTATTAGTTTCGGGTTCTAGTTTCGAGTTTTAGTTTCAAATCTAATGAGATAAGGGTTGAAATATATAATCAAAATTTTTTATTTCATATTTAGGACTTTACTATGAATTCTACAAATTACTCGGAAACTAATTATATTATATTTCTGGCTCTTCTATTTTAAAAGTTTCGGCTCTAAATTTATTATTTCTCTTAGAAATGAGTCCGATTCTTTCTCCTGCAAACAATTATTTTTGCTGCATTTATTTTTTCTTAGTATTTATTTAATATTTTTTTCGAATTTTTTTTCAAATAGATACCAAAAATAAATTTTTACGAATATCTAAAATCAGAAATTATTTAAATTATTTTATAATAATTAATCTCTCAAATTATATAAATCATTATATAGCGATAATTAAATATTTTTTGATATCTATAAAACCATTTAATCAATAAAATCTTAATTTTTAGTTTTTTACTATCATTATTTATTTTATTTTAAATAATTATAAATAATGACTTTAACCACGAACTAATAAATAATATGAATTCAAAACTTAATAATAAATTTTCAAATATTAAAATATATTAATTTATATATTCGAGACAAATATATCAAAATATATAGTCAAAATATATATATATCGAAATAATTCATTTATATATTCTTAAGATTCTAATTAAGATTATATTTCTTATTAAAAATGAAATATTTTTTTAAATCTTATTATTAAGAATATTCTTTCAATTATGTATAGCGCTTATATATTCTCTATTCCAAAATTTATATCGAATAATAAGAAATTATAGGTTTGGCCGCACCCGCAATTGTAGTCTTGAGGATTGAATTTAAAATCTTTTCAGGGGTTGCCACCTTTTATCCTCTTTTTTGGGTTTCGGCACGCAAGGTTTAATCAGACGGCAATTATAATTATTTTAGGGTTTTGGGTTTGCAATAAACAATATTTGAATTTCGTATTTAAGGCGTGGTTTACGGCCATTGAAGGGGTTTGCCACCCAATCGCACAAGGTTGGCATGGCGTTCGAGTTCGGAGCTTGGTATCGGGACATCACACACACGAGCAATGGCAGAGAGCATCACCAACCAGCTACGACCAGTTCCGACCAAGAAGCAAACCCCTCCTTGGACATCCCGGGTTTGGGTAATTCCTTCCAGAACCACCGATATCGACATGGTGGTCCCAAGCGTCACCCTTCTGCTGCAGGCGGGCTATTGCAGTAGCCCTAAACGTTGGAAGCCCACATCAGGATATTACCAGTGTTGCGTGCCAGCATGAGATCGATATGGAAGCTCGCGTTCTGGCAAAATATGTCTCATTCATCCCTTCGACTTTATGCAGAATCCTTGTCTGCTCGTCTATGCGCGGGCCAAATTGTTCCAGCGTCTGGAAGGTTTAGTTTACGACTTTTTTCCCACCCAATAACCTTTTTTAGGTTTTGACACGTAAGGTTTCAGGGTTTGGATTGAAGGTTTTCCACCCAACATGTACAGCCGTTTACGGTTTGAGGTTTGCGATCACGGCTTCATTTAAGGTTTTGGGTGTCGCTCACGACACTTTCGGGTTAAGGGCTTAGGGCTTGTTTTACGGTCTTTTTTGGTTTCGGGTCTGGCTTGAACGTTTCACGGCGTTCTGGGGCTTGCCCGCTTGCCCCCAATCCCCTCTTTTAGGGTTTGGTTTGAAGGTTTCCACACGGCGCTTACAACCTTTGACGGTGTAGGGTTTGCCATGCAATGTCTGCTTTGAGGGTTAAGGGTTCGAAAAAAAAACGAACAAGTTCATTTTCACGGACATTTTCGGGTTTAGATTAGAGCTTAGCTTTCGGCCTTGTAAGGTGCTTGCGAGTTTGCCACCCAACTTTGGGGTTTGGCTTCCGATCTTTTTCGGGGGTTTCGACTCACATTCTCGCTCAAGGTTGGCATGGCATTCGAGTTCGGAGCTTGGTACTGGGACATCACACACACGAGCAATGGCAGAGAGCATTAGAAGCAAACCCCTCCATGGACAATAGACCCAGCAAGGGCTTTCGATGCCAGTCATGCGTGGACATCCCGGGTTTGGGTAATTCCTTCCAGAACCACCGATATCGACATGGTGGCCCCATGCGTCACCGGTCTGCTGCAGGCGGGCTATTGCAGTAGCCCTAAGCCCCTACACGCGCGTATCGGGCCATGTACTGTTCCTAAGATTTTGCTAACTTGATTGATAATTCTGTCGCGTGCCCTGTCAGGACACGTGGGGCGGGGCGGGAGGGGGGGTGGGGTGGGGGGTGGGGTGGGGGG
>CAJNDV010033837.1:0-27573 GCA_905221635.1 Symbiodinium sp. CCMP2456
CGCTTTTGCTGCCATTCTTGCGGATGGATGTGTTGTGACCTGGGGCTATCCTGGGGACGGTGGTAATAGTAGTGCTGTGCAAGATCAGCTGAAGAATGTGCAGCAGATCCAAGCCAATCACCGCGCTTTTGCTGCCATTCTTGCCGATGGATGTGTTGTGACCTGGGGTAATGCTGAGTGCGGCGGTGTCAGTAGTGCTGTGCAAGATCAGCTGAAGCAGGTGCAGCAGATCCAAGCCAGCTGCCGCGCTTTTGCTGCCATTCTTGCCGATGGATCTGTCGTGACCTAGGGCTATGAGGACGGTGGTGATAGTAGCGCAGTGCAGAATCAGCTGAAGCATGTGCAGCAGATCCAAGCCACCCGCTGGGCGTTTGCTGCCATTCTTGGCGACGGATCGGTCGTGACCTGGGGGTATGCTCCCTATGGTGGTGACAGCCGTTGTGTGCAGCATCGGCTGAAGAATGTGCAGCAGATCCAAGCGAACCAAGTGAGAGCCTTTGCTGCCGTTCTTGTCGATGGATCTGTCGTCACTTGGGGGCTGGAAGAGGAGGAGGACTAATTACGTTTCATATCCAAGGTAGGGTATAACAGCCTTAACCACGCTGGCACAAGAGTATCTTCCTCCTGTCAACATCAAGCAGAAGCCTTGCAAAAAGCAGCAGCTCTTGCTTATGGTGTCAGCGACGCCTTCACGCTCGAGTTGGCCAAAAGATGTGAAAGAGCCAACTTGGCTCCAGAACTTGGCGCCGAGAATCTTTGGGCTCCTGGGGTTCTCCAGGTCGAGAACGTGGATATTTACATCGCCGACGAGGCCTGGAAGCGGTCATGAGGCGGTTTGGGGTTGAGCGTTTCGGGTTTAGGAGCTTAGGGAGCATTTAGGGAGTTTTGGATTTGGGACCAGTTTACGACAGTGCTGTTGAAACTCGAAGGCTTGGATTCGTTTCACGCGTGATAAGAATGTGTATAATGCAGTGACAAGAGACAGGTGGCTCTTCAACAGCTGAGCTTGGATGTCTGGGAGTATAAATGTTCACGCTACAGTGGCCATCCTGAAGGATGTTATGTGCTGTGTTTGGCCCTTAAAGCCACAAACGATGGAGAACATCCTGCATGTTCTGTTTACTGCTTGATGCTTGGCTTAGCTGTTTCTCTGGCCCTCAGCGGTGCAATACTGCATATCCACTCCTGGGGCACTTTGGTGGGGCATGGATTGAAACTTGTTTCGACTGCCACCTGGTATCTCTGAACTGGAGCACTGGGATCCCTGGGCTTCCTGATATCCAAACTCTGATGTTCGAGCCCTCCTGCACCGGCGCTGGCAAGTCAAACGTTATTACAGCTGATCCTTATAGTAGCTATCGCGCAGCTGTTTTGTGTTCCTGGTTCATTCCCCAAGGGTCCATGTACCCAACTAGTATATACATTGGCCCCAAAGCACCTATATAGGGACTACACTAAGGTCGAAGTATATACTATTTGGGCACATGGACCCTTAAACCCTCGAGTGTGAGAGTCGAAACCCTTATAGTCTTAGAGTACCCTTGTAGAAACCCTTTAAAGGAACCCTTATAGGAACCTTATTTGGGCACATGGACCCTTAGGGACTGGTGAGGTGACGACATGGCACCTGGCCTTGCACTTTCCTCCCGAGGCACCCTTTACAGGACGCTGCCATGCCTGCATGGATGCCTGCTTGGATGGTTAGGCTCACATAGGGTTCAAGCTTTTCGCTGCAAAAGAACTGCAATACACACATAGATATATATATATATACACCTGTACATACATACTTACATACATACATACATACATACATACATACATACCTAAACCTAAACTCTCACACCCTACATAGGGCCAAGATCGAACTGAGCTACCGACACTAGATGACCTGCCCATCAGACAGGGATCTTACTCTTGTAGACGTCTCAGACCCTCGTTAAAGTCGTTGGGTCCTCTGGTTTATGGAGGCTCGTGGGGTTGCCGAGTACGTGTTCGGCTCAGAGTGATGTTAATGAGCAAGAGCATGAGCATACTTTCATAATGTCAAAAGTGCAAGTTTCAGCAAATATTGTGACAACTGCAACCAACTATTGCAAGAATTGATTGTCTCGGATTGGCCGTTTCTTCCACATTTCAAGCTAAAGCATCGCTCTTACGGCCAGCTCGAGCTTGGCGCTGTACCTGAGGTCTATTACTTATCTTTTACACGCCTTAACGGTTTCCGAAGCCGGAGCTCGCACAAGGATTACTTCTGACCGCGAAGTGCTCTGCTCTTTTCTGGCGGCTCGTGCTAGACCCTAAGCCGCGACCACGAAGCCAGGGATGAGTGCAGAACCGCGACATGCTCAAAGTCCTCAAGCCCTGTCGACATCCCTCCTGTCTAACCGAGAACCGAAATCATAATGTCGTAAGATTACATAAATCATGTCCGAGCTTGTGCTGGAAATAAGCCATATCCTAGAAACGAAAAAAGGCAATCTGCAAACACAGAAAAACCTGACAAGAAAAGTGAGTCAGGAAAGCAACAAAAAAAGGCGACACCAAAGGCACCAAAAAGGCAAAGGCTTTGGGCTTGGGTCCCTCGGTGCCCTGGGATATGTCATCATGCCCAACGGGAGGCTGGTTGCCCTCCGTCGCGCTGGCTCCTTCGGGGCCCGCCCCCACCCTGCCCTTTCGCGCCCCGGCGTCCAAGCCCTTTCCACGGCTGCCTGGAAGAGAGGGCTGAGGAGTGAGTTGACACTTGCCTGGCTTCGAGGGCTTTTGGTTCCAGGGAATTGAGTTTTTTGGATCTACGAGTGCGTTTTTTCGAGTCTAGGGAGGGGTGCCTGGAGGGGGGAGTGGAGCGCCTTGTTTTTTGCATTTTGCTAGGGAAGACGCAAAAAAAGGCATCAACACACATGCAAGAAGCTGAAACAAAAAGGTGCCAGAAACGTGCTGCTTCAGCTGAGCAACGTAGCCGGAAGGTGAAAAAAAGGCGCCAGATAACGTTCTTCCACACCCCCTCGAGCCACCTCCCTCGCTCGCCCTCCTTTGCACCACTGCGCACGCCCCTGCCCCTGAACCCCAGCCGCAGCCAGCCCAGCCCTCCCAGCCGCCAGCCCTAGGCCAACGATAAGCATGACGACCTGTCAGCGCGAATGGCGTCGATTTTGTTCTGCCTGATTATTGGGTGTTTCGTCGGGTTTAATTCCGGATTGTGTTCGGGTTGTTCATTTGTTTCCGGGGAGGCTACATGTGGCTTTTTTTTTACGTTGGTTGTGAAGGGATACTACGAATAACCTTTTCCAGATGGCTTTTTTTTTTCACCTTTTTAGGGTTTAACAGACACCAGGACTAGCTTGTGCGAACGACTTAATCGTAAGACTCTGCAATGTAAAAAGCCTTCATTTAGGTGCCTTACAGACCAGCTACATGCACTGCACCGCACCGCTATGGTGACACGGTGACTCGATCGCTGCCCTTAGTATATTGCACGGCCCCCCACTCAAAAATCGGAAAGTGTTTTTATGATTATATATCGGGACTGTTTATCTCTACTGTTACTTTTGATGGATCCTGCTGTTGCTCCAGCTGTGGCTGTGGCTCCCGCGCTGGCTTTCGCTCCTGCTCCTGCTGCATCTCTTCCTGTCGCTCCTGCTCCTGCTTCTCCTCCTGCTTTTACTCTTGCTCTTGGGTTTGCTCTTGCTCCTGCTCCTGCTCTTGTCGTTGCTCTTGCTCTTACTCCTGCTCTTGCTCCGGACGCAGCTAATGCAAATTCGGTTTTAGAGGGCAGGGATGATTTCGGGAGGATTGGCTCCAAAGTGTGTTTAGTATTGTGGGGGGGGGGGGGTGTTAGATAAATCGGGGAAGCGATTAGACACGTAGGGCCTTGTACCCACATTACCCTACATAGCAGGCTTGCGTGTCACTGGTTAACAATAAGAACTACTGTTAGAGCCACGACATATGCTGTATAGATACATTTTCCTCACTGGGCAGTAGCCTGACCAAAATTCTGAACGACCTAGACCCTCATCCCAGCCAAGTGGGTGGTATCAAATCCCGAATCATCAAGAAAACCCTACAGCCCTAAAAGCCTAAACCCAAAACTCTAAAACCCAAAAGCCCTGACAAAAATATGGTTTAGTGAGGGTACCAAGTGGCTGCCTCAAACCGCAAAGCCTACACTCCTCTCCGCGATGCAGCCTGTAACCCCAGGAGGCTCCGGCTGTGTCCTCAAGGCTTCGTCCTTCTCGCTCTATGCCACGCTCCCTGGTGGCACAGAGTCTTGTAGAAATCGCAAGAAGCTCCATCGGGCGTGGGTTGGGTTCTATGTTTTAGGGGTTGGGGTTTTAAATCGGGGGCCCCTAACAGCCCTAAACCCTAAACCCTAAATACCCTAAACCCTCACAAGACAGACTCTTGTCCGACGAAACTGTCTCAGTGAGACACCTGCTATCTTGAAATCCCCGCTGCAAGACGTTCGAAAAGAATCGTTGGCTTAGGGTATACGTGTAAACCTGTGGATTTTATGCGTGGGGATGTGAAGAATGCAATTATGGGTTCCAAGGCTTTTACTTGTTATCTAAAGGCAGATGACGGACTCTTCAATGCATATGAAGAGTTTAGAGGGACATTCAGTCATGCACAGCCCATGCTACGAGGACGACTGTTCGTGACCACTACTGCTACGATTGCCGCCAACGCCCCAATAGCCGATTTACTTCCGCCTTGTGGAGCAGGAAGAAGTTGAAGCCCTAAACTATCGCATAGTGCAATCTATCGTTCAGGCTTTAGGGTTTAGGGGTTCAGGGTTTAGGGTTTATAGCTTATGGGGTTTAGGGTGTACTTGCCTCCTATCTCTCTGAACTTCTGTATCCTTCCCCCGTGCCACCTGAGGCTGACGTTTGGACCAGCGCTGGCCTCATCCGTGGTTTCAGCTTTAAGCTTGAGGAACCCTAAGCCCCTAACCCCTCGCCTCGCCTGGATTGTCCGAGTGGGAGCGCCGAAACCCCAAAAACCCTAAACCCTGGCCGGAGTTTGCTCGGCTGGCTACCCATAGGCCCCATAGTAGTTCCTTTTTGGGATTACCTTATAGGATTCTATATGTGAACCCCAAAAAGGGACTACCTTGGGGCCTATGGGTAGTGCTCAGATTTTGTCCTTTCTGATGCCTTGTACGTTGGGTCAGACTCAGACCATCTAAAGTCAGAGCTCTTGCGAGCTTGAAAAAAAAGGTGCCAAAATAATTACCAATACCATTTTTTGTTGGGGGGGTTCCATAATTTTAATATAGTATAATGGGCCCCAAATCCTGTTCTAGTTATATAAGGCCCCTGTATTAGTTCATCTTGCGCTGTTTTGGTGACGACAACTCGGGATCTGAGTCCTAGGTGTCACCCAATGGCTTCAAAGATAGAGCCGATGCCTTTTGTTGGAGTCCAGGCTTTGAGACCAAATTACTCATGTTGTTAGGGTTCGCCTCGAAGACGGATTTTGCAGAGGAGGCCACTTAGGAGGTACACTGTCGATCATCTTTCGATGCCCTTCCCCGGGAAGAGGTTTTTGGTGTTTAGGTTTTCTTGTGCATCTGTTTGGTTGCTGCTTGCATAGTCGCGGTCAGGAGATCTGTTGCCCAGTATCACGCCGACTCAACCCTGTACAACCTCGCCTGCCATGTCAGAGTTTTGAGCGTAATATGGCGGCGTAAATTTTACGTATACTATTTTGGGGGGGGGCTCCTTAGTATAATTCTAGTATAAGATACCCCAAAACCCTATTCTAATTATTAAGGCCCCTACATCAAACCGAAACCCCAGGCAAAACCGAAACCCCAGGCAAAACCCCCCCACAAAAAATCTCGAGGACTTCCCAGCGCGGCCTCCGAAGTTCAAGTTCGAGTCGAAGTGGCCCGGGCCCTCGGGAGATGGCTCATCTTCTCCATGGGTATATAGTTTTCTAAATTAGGGTCCCGGTTCAGGTCCTCAATATAGTAGGGCACCCTTATAAAAAGGACTTAAAAAGGGACCCTCATTTAGACAACTACCCATCTTCACCACAAGGGCTTCAATTCAACTAGCTTACTGCAACTATCTAGTGGGTTACTTGGTTGAAGAATCTAGCTTTATGAGAGCATGAAAGTGAGACCAAAGAACTATAAGAACATATCAACATGTGACTGCTTCCCTTTTTTTTGGGTGACTGGGCACCAGGCCGAAGCAAGCGTGAGAACAGCAACTGTTGTACCCGTAGGCTTAGGGTTCAAGTAGGGGCTTCAGGCTTTGACGTGGATTCTTGGGAGCGCCGGTGGCTGTGAGCTTACAGACTTGACATTCAGCCTAACTCGTGACACATCCAAGCCAAAGCTGCGACTCGTGATGCCCTCGTTTTCTGCTTTCTAAGTCTCACGACCTCCACGTCGCAGGTGCTACTGCAACAATATGAGCATAGAACCAGGTTGTGGGGTTGCCAAACATGTGCACACTCGCGTGGACCCTGCACTGACAGAGCTTGCAAGCTGATCCAAGTGATCAGCCCCAGATCCTCACCGCTTCGAAATCCCAAACCCTAAGCCCTAAACCCCTAGTTTGTACAAGTTGGACACAAGAGACCTCGTTTGGCGGAGTCCGAGTTGCGAGAGGGTAAACCCTAAACCCCTAAAACCTAAACCCTAAGTGCACTGCATCCCCGGCTTTGACATCTCTCATCCCGTGGTCTTCGAGCGAGCAAGACTCTCAAAGATATGCCCTACCACGACGCCCCAAAGGCACTTGATCATGATGTTGCTTGATCATTCGGAAGTCGAGCTGTTGAAGGTATTGCGATAGCAAACACCCCTCAGCGAACCACAACATACGATAATGTTATATCTTTATTGCTAGACTTCCATATAAGCCATGAGAACATTCCACATTGCACTCAGGTGTGCTACAATGTTCTAGCAAACTGCATGATATCGGTAGCCCAGGATTTGCGGATTGTTCCTGCTGCTTGCGAGATGTCAGACCATCCTCAGGCTTTTGGTTCCGCCTATGAGTGACATGCATACATACATACATACATACATACATACCCTTGTGGCTTCGAACAACAAAAGGTCAGTTGTCTAGCATGAATCCAGGTCCCGAGACTGAGCTGTTGCCGGAGTTTCTTTTGCACACCTCTGCGGCCGCCAGCCCTAAACCTCCGTGCATAAGAACTAGACAGCGGTGTGCTGAACCCAAAGCGCTGGCCGAAATCACCGCTCCGTCGTTTTCTTGTATAGTTTCCGACCCGACCCTTGGGTCTCATGGCCAGGCCTCTAATTAAACAACATTCAACTCCTTGGTGCTTGACCTTCGAGGATTAACCACCAGCACTTGCTACGGCCTCAGTGGTATTTGGCGGCTGCATTGGTTTAGTGCTTGGGCTCTGCGGGAGTTGGGGACTTCGAGTTTAATGCTTGCGGCTGGCTCTATGCAGCATAGAAACGTTCAGCAGTTGAAACCATGGCGCGGGGTTTGTCCCAAGTCAATGTGACCTGTTCGGTATAGCCAACGCATCACGGCCAGCCGACGAAGTCGCTGAAACCCATTGGGTTCTCAGATGTGTCGAAAACATACGTAGACATGTCAGATCTGTTAGTTAGGGCCATGATGGCCACAGCAAGGTACTACGAGCACATTGCAACTGCTAGCACTGCCAGTAATATTACTGCAAGTGCTTCTACAAGTACGACTACATCTACCATGTGTACTACACGTAGCTCACATATCTCCCGTGCGACGAGTACTGCTCCTGCTCTTGCTGCTGCTCCCCTGCTCCTGCTACTACCATTACCAGTACTATTTCCACTGCGACTACTTCTGCCGCCATCACAACCGCCGCCAAGACCCGCCACCGCCACCACCACCACCACCACCACCACGACTGCTACCTCTTCTTCTTCTTCTCCACCGACGCTGCTGCTGCTGCTGCTGCTGCTGCTGCTGCTGCCGCTGCTACTGTTCCTGCTACCACCACTACCGCTACCAGTACCACTACCGCTACCACCACCACCACCACCACTGCCACCACCACTACCACCACTCCCACGACGACGACGACGACGACGACTACCACTAGCACATACTACCGCCACCACTACCGCCGCCACCACCACCACAACAGCAGGTGGGGTGATCGCATTTGCCACTCGCTCCTCTCTGACGACTTTCTGGACGCTGCCGGGGTTTCGATCGAGTGAATAGGTCGGCCTGACGCTCAATCCGTACAAGGCCCTCAACCCCTGAATGCGGCAGGAGCAGGAGGTTGCTTACTACGTGAGATCTGAGCCGAGCATTGGCACCTTTGCGGTTCAAAGAGAACCCGGACGGAACAGTCACTCGCCTAGTTTGTTTTTTGGAACAGTGACGGCAAGCCTCAAACCTTGCATGCATCTCGCCCGGATCGTCCGCAGTCACTGCTGGCACACACCCTATAGCAATCCGAATTCCAAACCCTCTGCGAGGACTTCTTCCGTGAACGGCGGACGCACAGCACGAGTCTTTGGTTGATGCCTTAGCAAGCCTACAGGGATTACGGAGAGAAAGGACCTTACCGTTCCCCTACTTCACCTGTTAGCTCCCTCATGAAAATCCCTTGTTGTTGCAGAGACGTTGGCACCTTGGAGAAATCTGATCAAAAAGGATTCAGCTCATGTTTAGTTTGCGGAGATTTCGGCACAACGGATTTATTCCTCGGGAGTGAGGATGGGTTTAGGGTTAGGGATTTCGAGATCATCACTCGATGGCCCCACCGAAACAACATAATGGATTTGTCTGACAGGAATGCTTCGTGCGCGCTCTCGGACGAGGACCAGATGTGTCTCTTCAGGGCTGGACCAGTTTTCCGTGCTTTTGTTGGAACTTCCATCCTTGCTTTGCCTGATTTCGAGCATTTTAAGGCTGATGAGCCCTGCCGGAACACCAACAGGTGCAACAAAGGCAAGAATCAAGGATGCAAGAAGCATGGGCCAGCACGGATAGAAACGAGCGGCCGCAGACGCTCAGTCGAGCCTGCGAACACATGTTGCTTCGTGTTGGAATGTTGTTCTGCCCTGAGTGATGTCGAAGTTGTTCCGCGGACAGACTTGACACTTGTTGTCTGAGGTATCATGCTGTTATTGATCTTGTTGGGGGCCTCGCCTCAAGAACGTCAATCTCAAACATGATGTCAACGATGCAGAAGAAGATAATCAAATGTCAATGTTTTCCAAGAAGCTTCGTAGTCCCGCACACGTTCCCCTTTAAAATCATGATGCTGGGGATACGCTGCTCTCTTGACAGTTTCTTTGCGGGGGTATCGCCTGTCTCGTTTTTGCCAGTGCAGGGAGTGTCGTCTCTCCGCAAGCCTGCAGGGAGGAAGAGAGGACGGGAGAGAGACACAAGGGACGAGGCCCCGAACCTGAGAAGGGCGCATAGCGACGGCAACCGGACTCTGGACCCTCTTCCACCTGTCGGCGACGGCAGGAAGGGCTGGGCGGCATGCCCCCAGCCGAGCGAAGACTGAGGGCTCTTGGGATCGTGTGCCATTTTGAGCCTCAGAAAGTTGTGTAGACATTGCTGAGCTCATGGGCTCTTGCCAGTACATGGAGTGATCGTCGAAGGTGGGGTTGGCGAGTAGTAACTCGCTATGTGTTGGGCATAGCCTTGTCTGTCGCTTGCTCGTGCGGGGACACCCGCAACCCTCCGAGGCCCCGCTACCTGCAGATTCTCCGCGAGTTCCTGGGCTGTGACTCTGACTATGACGAGGAGCAGCATGCGTGGCTCTCGGCCATGTGACGCGGTTGAGGGGTTGTTTGCTTGTGTAGACACGTCGGCTTTACGGGAGCTTGGATGGATAGTAGGATGATTTCCCCACAGACTCTTCTGCAGTTGTTGCGAAGTTGTTGAACATATGCGCGTGAACATGTGTGTATATATATATATAGTATAGGATTTCAGGCCTTGGGACCTCAAGGGTCTTTGTGATGTTAGCTTCGGACATATGGACAGATCGAGACTTAGGCTCCAATCCGCGAATGGCCAACATGTGGGAGAGCTTCTCACTCCTTTCAAGCCCTCGAACCCTGCATCCATGGTATGGTATGTTATGGTATGGCGTGGTATCGATGCAAGGAATATGCGTGCATGTATGTATGTGCTATGTGCATGCACGAATGAATCAGATACATGTGTATATATATATATATATGACTTATATGCACACACTGAGAGGCAGAAAGGTTGACATTTATACCGATGTGTATATGTAAGATGGGCGCATAGAGGGATAGACAGACAGAGAGACAGGGAGACGGGGGCAGTGCGAGAGAGACAGAGAGAGAGAGAGTGGGGTGGGGGCCTTGGAACTTAACAACTCGTCCTTCATGCGCTGCAGAAGAAGACACACAGACAGACAGACAGACCAGACGGACAGACAGACAGACAGACAGCAGGCAGGTGTTGAACTTCTGGCTCACGAGGGTGTTTGCTGTCTCCGAACATCTCTTTCAGCTACTGTAGGCATCTCCTCCTGCATACTAGCTTAAGGGGCTTCTCGGCCGAAGCTCCCGACGTTGAGCATAGATCACCCCACATTCAGGCTTCCACGGCCCGAGCTCTTTTGTATCCAGCCGAGGTCAAGTACGA
Organism: Symbiodinium sp. CCMP2456; assembly: GCA_905221635.1. Lineage (NCBI taxonomy): Eukaryota > Dinophyceae > Suessiales > Symbiodiniaceae > Symbiodinium > Symbiodinium sp. CCMP2456. The sequence goes on from CAJNDV010033837.1 coordinate 10,632, forward strand.
TGCCAGCTCCCTTGAAGCTGATGCCACTTGTCGGCACAGGTCACAATGCGCAGCTGAGCGAATTTATCTTTCAGCATTTCGGGCCTAGACATAGATTTCGCATTCAAGCGAAACTGGATGCATGCATAATGCTTGTGGTGCCTGTATGCAGACCTAGAATTGTATACTAGTTGCACAAGCATGTACATGCATGTACCCGGCTGGACGCTTTCAAATTATCCTTCTAGTGACCCTTGGTGCAACCGAGCAACGTAATCCTTACCAGAGCCGCAAGGTCGCCACGCAGAGATCCTTCAAGCCCGAGTGGTGGGAGGTCGGATCCTCCGGTGTCTTATCCCTAAGGGTCCATGTACCCAAATAGTATATACATAGGCCCTAAAGTACCTAAATAGGGACCACATTAAGGCCAAAGTATATACTGTTTGGGTACATGGACCCTTAGGGTTATGAGACTGAAAGGTACCCAGGTCAGGACATCCGGAAGCCCGACCCGAAGCTCCCAAAACCCTAAATTTACATGCCCTTCTGACTTTTAGGACACTTTGGGTTAACCCTAAACTCTAAACCCTAAACCCTAAACCAAGCCCCCTCGGCCGAGGGCCTCGGGTTCGCAACCTTTGCGGCTTGTACGGGCTTTAGATTTCGACTGTCGGCTTCGGTTTAGGGTTTAGGGAGTAAGGCCGTGTTGAGTCCGGCTTCTCTCAAGGCCCGAACGTATTAATTTATGCGAAGTTGGGCCGAGTGGGACCTTCTCGTTCTGGACAAGTCGTCCGAATGAGTCCCCATCATCCACACCCCTTTCTTCCAATTCCGAAACTTTTATCTTCAGGGAAACTGGCATGCAAGTGTTCTCTGGGACCCTGACTTTAGGATGAAGAAGGGCCCTCTGCAAGGCAAGGGAGACATGCCGTAAGAGTTGTAGGACGTATCTGTGTCACTTGATTTCGGATTCAAGTCTGCTTGCTTCGTGTCGGGCGTTCCTCTTGTAGCAGTTTATGTCCGGGCTTTGGTTTAGAAAGCAGACGGAATTGTGGCTTCATCAACAGCTACAGCAAAGGCCCAGGGCTTCGGGGCTTTATAACAGACTCTTTTCGGGGGGTCGACCCGCGATAGTCATCCATGCCAATCCCTAAGGGTCTACCTACCCAAATAGTATATACTTTGGCCTTAACGTAGTCCCTATCTAGGTATTTTAGGGCCACTGTATGTACTATTTGGGTACATGGACCCTCAGGGAATTGACAAGCAACATTGACATGTCGGTGCTCTTTCTCCTCTCAGTCAGGAGAGTTCCCGTCTGGAGCCAGAGGCATCTGCCACAACACAGCCGGAGGCCACCACTATCTAATTATATGCTTTATTTATGCATGTATGTATGCTGCGCACACATATACATACATACATACATACATACATACATACATACATGCATACATACATACGTACGCACATACATACATACATACATACATACATACATACATGAATGCATTCATACATATATATATATATATATATATATAATACATATTATGTGTGTGCGCAACAAATTGTGGATGCTACGGTTGACAGCCATCTTTCGATGTGTTGGTGAAAGTCGCTGCACGTATGTAGGTTAATAGAGCATGCTTTTCCCTCGCAGGCTCCATCGCGGAACGAGCACATGGAAGCGAACGCAGAACCATAGCATTCAGTGACTGCAGGTCCTGTAAGGACCCCAAAACTGTTCCCTGAGATCCTGAAGTGGCCACTTCAGGCTTGAAGCTCAGCTCGCCTAAGCCTCTAAACCCTAAACCCCTAGATCCCTAAACCCCTAGGTCCCTAAACCCCTAGAACCCCAAAAACCCCTAGATCCCTAAAAACCCCTATATAGATCCCTAAAAACCCCTAGATCCCTAAACCCCTAGATCCCTATACCCCTAAACCCTGAGTTACGAGCCCTTTTCTCCACGAGGCCGAAGCTGCACAATCCAAGGAGGAGGCGGAGTGGGGGGGACCCAAGCACCCTGCATTTTGTCTATGATGGCCTTTGAATCACATGATGTGGGGTTGTGGAGTCTTCATGCTTCGGGGCTAAGATAGCAAGGTTCTCTGAGTCTTGAGGATGGGGGGGCTTCCTGCATTAGTGTTGTCTTGTTGTTTTGGCACGAGGTGTCGTTGTTTCACTCGTTTCCCATACCTGCAGATTCTTCTTCGGGACTCTCTTGGTTCATATTCTCTGCATGGCCAATTCAAGCTTGAGCCGTGCATCGCGCATGCCATTCTCGGGTTCGAAGGACATGGGGCTCAAATGGGGTTCAAGATGAAGCACTTAGGAAACACCTCCAACCCTAACACTTGCGAATCCTAGCACCCACAATCCCTGTCAGCGACGGAGTGGCCTGCAACCTCAAACTGCAAGCACGAAGACTTCTTGTTGTGCGCATTCAATGGATGCATGCGCAGAAACCAAGGCAAATCTTATAACCACACTCATACTTGTATACTTTACGTACCCCAGAGCCAAAAGTCAATTTCGAAGCCGACAAGGTGTGGGGCATCGACTTCTTCTCAAAGGAGTGCTGCCAACATTCGTCCTCGTCGGTTCCCTTCCGCTTAGTGGTTTAGGGTTTAGGGTGTCCAGGCAGGTGCTGGGGACCGGGCTGCTGTGTACGAGGCCTGCTGTAAAAAGGGTGTCCAGGCAGGATCAGGAGTTTTTCGAAGCACAACATCAGCAAAAGACTGCCTCGCACCGAAATGTGAGAACCATGTTGTAGTGCTTCGGTTTCTTGATGCAGTCGGGGCAGTGCATGCGGAGGGCATCACTCTCCTCAAGTCAGCTAGCGGCTTACTCCGAATCGTCCTGCAGCTCTTCTCTGGATCTCCTACCCCGAAGTTTAGGGTTCAGGGGGCGTGCAGGCATATGCGTAGTCCAGGTGTAAAAGGGGGCGTGCAGCTCGACTCTTTACTGACTTCCCTGGTTTAGGGTTTTAGGGTTGAGGGTTTAGGGTTGCTCCAGAGCTTCACCAAATGAGGGCCTAGATCCCCAGCTCATGCCATGCTTCGCATCCTCCTGGAGATACCCAGTTAAGCTTTTCTCTCTTGGTAGAACCAGTTTTTTCAACCTTTATAGAACCCTTTTTAGAACCCTTGTTTGGAGCACAGGAAAGTGTCCCTCGAGCTTGACAGCTGTAGGTCCTCCAAGCAGGCTTGGACGTTGATAAGGAGGCCGTAATTATTAGAACAGGTTTTGGGGCATAGTAGCTTAACTTGGTAGGGACTATGAGGGAGCAGCATCGCAGTGTCCGGTGCTGTATAGACGTTCGGACGCATCTCAGAATTAGTCAGACTCCTATAAGTATTACACGTACATGTAGCTGCATGCAGAGAATAGTGTTGGACTATGACTGAAAGTCTTTGAGAGTACAACCAGCTTGAGCAGTTAAGACTAAGACTGCTTAGAACATCACCAGTTAAGAGTAATGGCGACACTACTCAGCAATGACAAATTTGAGTGGTAGCGATGCTCGAGACATTAACAGCACAATTCAACACCGTCAACCGCGAAAGTAAGTATGCTCGCAATAGCCTATAGCAAGCTATTCGAAGAAACCTGTTATGCTCATAGGATTTCATCAACAAGTGGCTGCGCAATGATGGCTAATCAGCGGCTAAGCTCTCTGATGACCTGACAAAATTTTGTTCTACAACCATATACACGCACACACAGATCTATATATATATATATATGCCAGTATTTAGTTGTCCTTAATTCAGATATACACATATATGCGTGCAAGTCGGTGTGCTTTATCCATGTTTGCGTCTCGTTTTCGAGCATGCTGCAATGTTGGCCTGCAAACTTGCCTAGTTAAAGTTATTCTGCTCAGGCCCATTCTTGGCATGTATCCTTTGCTGGAACAGTCCGGGTGCCATGGACACATTAAATGAGCAACTTATGCTTCAGGTTGCTTAGGCCCCATCCAGCCCACAGCACTTAGGCTCTGAAGCGTTCAGGAAGGTGGTGTCTATGGAAGTTCCCGGGTCTCAGTCGCAACTCATGTGGCGAAGCCTATGGTGCAACGCGACCCGGTGATATGACATGCTTCGCAGACCACGAGGCAGCCATCCGCATGGTCTTGGGGAGCCAGACTTTTTCTGTGTTCATATGTGCTTCCTCGCTTGCTTGTTTGCGTCTGTCAGTGCGTGAGTGTGGGTGTGATATCGTCTTTGCACTAGCCCGGAGTCCTACAATTTGGCAGCCCGTTACAAACAGTGAACCTGGCACTCTGAGGCCTGAACCCTGCAATGCCTTGGTGCACGTGCGTTCTAGCCAACACAAACTGTGCCACGAAGCAGTCTGAATCCCTCAAACGCGTCTCGCATGATGAGGCTAAGGTAGAATTCGGGCCAGCTTCTATAGTGTTGAAGTTTGGACCATGTCATGTTCAAGCGAAGCTGGAGCTCCCTCCCACCCCGCCACGCCAAAGCCCTGCTTCTCTCGGTTATGGGAGATATGAGTTGGACTGAAATAGCGCTTGCTCTTGGGTTTCCCATGATCTATGACCTCAATGCCTCCTTGTAGCAGCTGGCAGCCTTCGCGAAAACATAATTTGGATTAGTGCAGTTGGCGCCGGGGTATAACACCCAGCAAGCATTCGAGCTGGAATCACCGTCCGTGCCAGGCCAAGACCGCCCTGGAGCAATATGTAGAGACTATGCGCCGTGGCGTGCTGAGGCCTGCTGTTTTACCGCAGTTTGCCGGAACCAACTTCGCCTGCATTGTCTGAGTTGCCAGAGTCCAAACCCTAAGGCGTAAGCCCGAAGCCCTAAATTCTTTACAAGAGCCAGACTCAGCGGGTCTTTGAGCATTGTGCCCCGTCCGCTTCAAGACGTCCCTGGTGCCAGGAGATCCGTGAGCCCTCGGTTGCTTTGACCTATGCTCGGCTTAGTAAGGTTCAGGGTTCCCTTGAAGGGATCTATACAGGGTTGGGGGGTTCAGGATTCAGGGTTAGCAGGATTTGTTGGGATTTCGGGGTTAAGGATTGCGGCTTTAGGATTTAGGGCTCGTTGAGGTTTTGGTTCAAGTCCTGCGCTGCTTGGGTTGAAGGTTTACAGTCGCGGCTTGAACAGCTTCGGTATCAGGGGGAGTCGGAACGTTTCGTTCTGACCCCGGCAGCTTTCCTCTTGGGATTGGCTTGGTAGATCTCGCCAGCAAAGGGACAAGTTGCCAAAGCTTTGAAGGTTTGTTTGAAAATGTTATCAAGGTGTCTTGTGGCGGAGTCTGAAACATGATATCCTTGAGTTTTGGGTTGAACCGTTGCAGCCCGAACCTACAGTGGTAGGGTTTTTTGGAGAGGTGTCCATGCTGAACCCTAGGTGAACCCTGCGCAGCCATATCCGAAACTTACTTGCTGAGGCTCTTCACAATGTACGCAGTACCTCTTGGCACAGTCCTGGACATGGTGGCGCCCCATCTTAAGAATCAGTGACCCAAGGGCTGCAGGGTTGCAAGCATGCCGCGAGTTGCGGTGATTGCTTTGAGGTGCCACGACATGCCTGCTTAGGGTTGCCTCGGGGGGAAGTGAAAGTGGTTCGGAGTGCATAAGATACAAACTTTAGCGATAAATCCGAGGCCCACACAACCAATCCAATCTTGCGGTTGAGATCTATCTGTAGTCTTTGTCGATTCTGTCTGGAGTTCGGGTATATGGCAATGCATAGAAACTGTGCAAAATTTTCGGATCGGGATGCTGATGGAGCTAATTACTTCGAGCCTATGACACGGACCAATTTGCTGAAAGCATTTCAATGTACACTCTACCTTTGACAGCTTGTGGGAACACTCGGCATCCCAATTCCTATGAAAGCCGAAGTGCCACTAACTTGTTTTTGGAGTTGCAGTGCCCAACTTGCTGCACAGACGGTTTGGTGTACTGCTGCGAACCCTGGTCATGTTCGGGTTATATAAACTGCGCTGGACAGAAGAGAAACCAACGTGACGAATAAAAATGAGGAGGGATCGTCGCGATTGTAATAATGAAGATGACACTGATGGAAGCCAGGACACATATCGCACACGGATGTTGACAATGGCACTCCCGCTACGAAGACTAGGGCGCAGTGAATTTCAGTCACCATTGTCGGGGTAAGGTAGTGGTAGTGTCACGGTGATGGCGCCGTGGCAGTACAATTATTGGCTGTAGTACTGGTGGTAGTGGTAGCAGCCGCAGCAACAGCAGCAGCAGCAGCAGCAGCAGCAGCAACAGCAGTAAAAAGTGGTGGTGGCAGTGGCAGGGCCCATCCTTCAGAAGCACAAGTGCGACTAGCTAGCACAAGTACAAGTTGTTGAGGAGGAGGCGGAGGAGGAGCAGGCCAAAAGGGATCAGTACCATAAACAGTCCCACGGTTTGCTGGTTTGCCGAAGTAATCGGAAAGAGGGACGGGCAACGCACATATCAGCATTCGAGACAGCACCTCGCCCTTGGTTAGCTGCATGCCACCCAACATAGAAGTCCGTAGTTTGAACTCTGGTTTGCTGATGTCGGGTGGCTCCGCTCTTTGTGTTGCAGCAAAAGGGCCCTCCAAACTGCAACCACAACCTACAAAGATTCAGGAGATTAAGGTTTAGGGTACTCTAAAGATTCCTCAGTGCCCCAGCCAAGGAGATGAAGACCTTTGAGGAGCTTTCGAGAGAACACGGCATCGTGGAGTTCGACGAAAAGCACGGCGTCTGTGACGCAAAGGTTGCATGAAATCGTACATCCAGAAGGTGCAATCCTGCAGCAGAGACGAGACCCTGACTAGATTGAGGAGATACGGGGCATTGGCAGCAGCACCTGCTTTGCATGCACAGCACCATCTTGCAGCAATTCCGAAGTTTCCACGCCATTTGCCAAATATTCCTACCCATCTACTCTAGAGGCCGCTAGCTTAGTCAATAAACTTGCATTCATAGGCTCGAAGTGGGTCCAAGAGTCCGCAGCCCGACTCCAAGCAAGGCGCTTGCATGTTCATCTCGCATCAATGGGCCGCTTGGACGTGAAGTCCCTGCAGGTTGTTAACGGTGGCCTTCCACGCCTCGGTCCCCAGACGACGCCCTCCACCCCTTATGTGTGCACTTTATAGTTTCACAGATGTGGACGTCTTTGTGTCCCTGCATGGCAGGTTGCATGCCAGTCATGCCAAAAGAGTCCAACCCCCTATGACCCAACCCTCAACCCTGTCTAAGCCGGGTGCTTCTGTTACTTATGGGATGGTGCTATGGTTTTAGATGTGCTGTTCTGATTTGTTTGTTGTTGCTTTGCCCTGGAATCCGTGCCTGCTTCCTGCGAGTGTGTGACTCGAAACAACGACGCGAGAAATGCAATGTAGGAACCTGTTGTTTTTTCCCCCGGCCCGAGAATCCCAAACAGTAGGAATCATATCAGGAATCCTAAAAAAGCCCGGGGGTTTCTCAATCTATGATGCTCTATGTGCATATATACATATAACGAATATATACACACATGCATACACATTCCTTTTATGTACATAAAACATAAATCCCTAAAGCTCCAACATAAGACTGAAGCCCTTCCTCAAAGGCCAGCGTGGACCATCCGGACCCCGAGCTTCACCAGCTGAGAGTTCTACAGGAGGCCATGAAGAACATTCTTCGAGGCACCCTGAGCCTCTTGGGGGGCGGTTTTTTGGTTTAGGGTTTAGGGTTAGGGTTTTACGGGTTTTCTTGCTTTAGAAATGTTACAAGTCCTAAATGACCTAAATGCTGTACGTTGCTGGACTCTTTAGTTCCATAAGCACTTAAGCCTAGGGTTCCGAAGGCTTCGCGAGTTTGAGGGCATTGGGCTTGGCGGTTGGCGTTGGCCACCTCTTCCCCTGGCAGGCTTCAGGCTTCGCACGGCTGAGAAGGGTTCAGGTTTGCTAGAGTTCTGTGGGGTGGTTTAGGGTTTAGGGTTTCGGGGTGAGGGTTGCATGGGCGCTGGCCGGCACCTCAGTCCGTGCTGAAAAGGGTTTAGGGTTTAATGGTTTAGGGCTTGGGGGCGTCCGCAGCACAGTCGGTGCATCGGTTCCTGGCATATGCATTCAAAAGCTTTTCACTTTCGTTTGGGGCTTTAGGGATGCTAAAGGCTCAGGGATTCAGCGCTCTGAAATTCAACGTTTCGGGTTTTGCGGCACTTGCACGGTGTAAGGTCTGCATCCTGGGATGTCGGATTCGAGGGTTGACAAATTCAGGGCTTCCTTGTGAGTCTACTTCAGGGGCCTGAATAAGTACCTATGTTATTTTGGGGGCTCCTTATTATAATTATAGTACGATGGCCCCCAAACCCTATTCTAATTATTGAGGCCCTTACATTATTGATGTTGAGCCTCCACTGCGGTATGGTTAGTACGACGGTTCTCGAAGGTTGGTTTAGGATTTTGGTGTTTGGGATTTGTGTTTCAAGGGTTCCCCCCTGCCAGCTTCTGTGCGCGTCGGCTGAAGTGTTAGCTTCGAAGATGCACGTGATTCAACACGCCCCTAATTCCTAGCCATCCCTCATAGATGCTATAATAATAAGGTCTGTCCAAGGGGCTCGCAAGCTGGAAGGCAATATGGGAGTTTCCGAAAATTAGGGGTACCTTATTTGGGGGTCCTTATATTAAGGATCCTATTGTTTAGGGTACTATATGGTACTATATTAGGGTCCCCTATTTTCGGAAACCCCCATATCCCAAGAGGGTAGGGCCTTTGCTGTTCCAGAGGTCGCTGTTTGCGTGTTTGTTTTCACGGTGCTTTTGACTTGAAGCAAGCAGTCCTTTCAACCCCACATCAGCCGTCGACCTTAACTCTAACCCCTAAGTTGACCCTAAATCCGAAATCTTGGTTTAACCCTTAAAACCCCAAGCCCCCCTAAACCCTAAACCCTAAAAGCCCCAAGCCCCAAGCCCTAAGCCGGAGCTGCATGAGGCTCATCGGCGCAAATCTCGCCCAACATCGTCATTGAGCTCTGCGGGCTGGCAACGGCAGCTTGGGGCGACTTAAGGGGGTTGGGTCACTTGGGTTGTATAGGGCTTAGGATTTAGTTAGTGTTTAGGGTTTAATTGGGGTTAGGGTTTGGGTTTTAGAGCCTGAAGTTTCAAGCCTGGGGTTCGAAGCTTAGGAAGCCAGGGCCCAGCTAGATGGGTGGTTGTAAAAATTATTTTCCCTTTTTTGGGTCCTTATTATAATACGGCACCTATTATTTAGGGTAACCCAAAAGGGACCATCATTTGACAACTACCCAGATGTCAGCTCTGAAGCCGAAAGTTGACCCCTGCAGCGCACCAGGAAGCCTGCACTCACATTCGTCTCGGAAACGTGCGAATCGTGACATAGCTCGCTAGCCCTCGTGTTACTATGGGGAAAATGTCGAGACTCCTCGAGACCTCGATGCATACGCATGTGTCGCATGGCCCGGCTCACATAGTATAGGGGCCTTAATAATTACCTATAGTATTTTAGGGGGCTCCTTATTATCATTCTAGTATAGTGGGCCCAAAACCCTACTCTAATTATTAAGGCCCCTAGATTACATTCGCCGAGCAGTTGCCAGGATGTCCAAGCCCGGCCGCTTCCAGCTCCGAGAGACTCTACCGGACTTTCATCCTGAAACAGCCACATGGGTAACATAGGGGCCTACATAAAAAAAACCAAAACCAAATTGCGCGGGCTCCTTATTGTAATTCTAGTACCTATTCTAATTAGTAAGGCCCCTATATTCGTTCTCTAACCAGGGCCCTTTTCATAAGGGTGCCGGGGACCTAAAAGGGGACCCTAATTCAGAGAACTACCCATATGAAGCCATTTTAAATAGCCTTGTGGAATAATCCCTAAACCCTAAACCCTAATGTTTCAACCCACAGGGACCCCGTTCCGGCACTCATCTGCAGCAGACAAGCACGTCTAAGCTGGGAACAGCAGCTCAGGCCGTGAGTTCGTCCCGGCTGACCGAGCGCCCGCTTTTCGTTTGGTACGACGCCCTTCTGTTCCTAACATGCTTTTGGTCACAGACGACACTAACAGCAGTAACAGCAGTAGTAGACCTCGAAAGAGTGTTGCTACAGCGGCTCCGGGTCCAGGCTTCGATCGGCAAGGGGAATAGACGACCGTCCTTTATTGTGGCCACTAACGCCCTAGACCAGCCCTCAGATCCCCTAGGATGTGGGCTCGACTAGCTACACGATCAATGCAGGGGCCTTTACAATTAGAATAGGATTGTACTATAATTATTATAATAAGGAACCCAGTAGCTACACGATCATGCTCCTTTGCTGGAGTGTTGGGTTGCACTCGTCACAGGTCGTTTGAGTTCTTTGGGGCAGGCACGATAGGACGGGAGCTTGCTGTGTGGCGGATGTCCGAGGACTACTTCTGCTGTCCGCAGAACTCAGCATCAGCTGAAGACCGGAAGATGGCAATACGCAGCATTCCCTCTTACGTGGAGCTATGCCAGCACTTCGTAATTCTTTGTCCCCCCGTCCGACATGCTGAGCACCAAAGCCTGCTCAGCAAAACAACATGGGCTACGTGCCTCGGACATTTACCAGAACTCTTTTCAAGCATTCATTCCTGGGTCCTAAGCATTTCTTGCAGAACAGGGCATTAACAAGGGCCGAAAGCCGAATATAATATCGAGGCCTAAATGATTACCAATCCTATTTTGGGGGTTCCTTATTATAAGTATGGTATAGAGGGTCCCAAAACCCTATTCTAACCATTGAGGCCCCTATATTATGCGCAATTCTAAGAAGAGCCTGCGAGGCGTGGATGGTGCCGCCTTGAGCTTGTTGTCAGGCCATTGAGCTGCAAGACACATCCTTCCTGAATTGAGACCGGAGGGTTTAGGGTTTCAGGTGGAGGGGTTTTTGGGGCTGCGATTTTATTTTCGATATGAGCTTGGCAGTGATCCGAAAAATCATGCATTTTCCTGGAGCAGTAGGTATACCTACCTACCTAACCTACCTACTCCTGCCTCCCTGCCTGCCTGCATACATACATGCCTACGTACATATTTGAATAAATAGAGTAGAGTTGAGTTTAATACGTAAATCTTTGCTGATGATAGTAATCTTCATACCCTTAACAGTGACAATAACAGTGTGTGTGTGTGTGTGTGTGCGTGTGTGTGTGTGTGTGTGTGTGTGTTGTGTGTTGTGTGTGTGTGTGTGTGTGCATGAGGCCTTCAATGATGGGGATCTGTCAGTTCTTCCCATTTCCACTTCGTGGTCGCAAGATGTACTTGTAATTACTTGTGCCATCAAAGACTTCCCAACACCTGGGCAACAATCTTTGACAGACCCTCGGTTCATTGATGTGGAGCTCCACAACTCAAACGGTCACGACCCCGCTAACATGCGCAGCCTTCATCGCCGGGACCTAAAGCAGCCCCAAAGACCAACATAATTTTCAAACCCGTAAAACCCAAAGCCCTAAATTCCGAAGTCTGCCACCTCTTTTTTTGTTGCCTCTACGAGGCACCTCAGCGCTCGGTCCAGCCTGGCGATTGAGGTGGGCAGGGGACGGCGGGTGGAGGGAGGGGCACAGGACAGTCAGGTTATAATTTGGCTCTTATAACTTACACCAGCCTTATGCTGTTCTAGCCAAGTTTGCATGAAACAAATGATCCCAACCATGAATCAGGTCCTGCGCTCATGGCCAAACTCCTTGAGACTTTTAAATCAAATCTCGAACACTGCAAAAGAAGTTCCCAGGTGACGAGCGCCAGTCGACTTACATTGGCGCGTCTCAGCTGAGACAGGTTGTTTTGTTGGTGGGGTGTTGAGGGTTTTCGAGGTTGAAACTCTTGGGTTGCTAGGGTTTGGGGTTTTTGTTGCTGCAGGGCTGCAGGCTGGTAAAATGTGATGCTTTAGGGTTTAAGGACACTGGTTGGAGGATTGCTGCAGTTCCGAGACAGTCACAAGTAGGCCCGACCCTGTTTCCGAGCTTGACCCCGCCCTAAACCACCGAAAATGCCCAAGTCCACCGCCCCTCTGAGCCCCTTGGTCTACTTTCTCGGCCTTTGACATTTCACTTCTTCACTTGACTTGGGAACTTGCCCAGTGTACGGCACACTTTCGGTGTGAGGATTTTGTGGTTTCAGGCGGTGTCTTCCAATTTTAATCGTAACATAGACACCAAAAGCCACAATGCTAAGCTTCGCATGACTCAGGTCAATGTTCGACTGGGTTCTGGAGCCCGTGGGAGAGGGCTTGTTCACTGTCGAGGAAGACGTGAAGCATGTTCGCCCTGTGCTGCATGGACCCTTGGGTACGGTCGTGAATGAAATTACAGCGAACCCTCAACACATGTTTTTCCCACCGATTCAGTCAATGATTTTGCCTGGATCGTCCAATTCTGAACCGGTCAGCTGTTGCAGTTCGAGGATGCGGGACTTCCACCCAAATTTGATAGTCAAGCATGTGACCCTGGAAACCTAAGCACACGCCCTGCACCCTGAATGACCCGAGTGGCTGCAGTAGTGAGCCCAAGGATTGGTCAAGGAGAAGTTGCTCGCATATCTTCGCACTGGCAAGCTTCACTACTACCGTGCCCTGTGGAACTTGCAGACAGTTGTTTTCCGCAACCTCGAAGTCGAATCTGTGTTGGATCTCATTCCGGGTATGGAGTCCAATGTTTTGGATCCAGCCCACTATTCGACGGAAGAGTTCATGTACCAGAACGGCCACTCGTGCATGATTTAGTTTGTTCCTTTCGCCTTCCATCCAATTGTTGTGCTGGCACATGGCCATTGGTGCACACATACAGTACCTGGTGCCTTAGGATTCCGACGAATCGACGAGCGGGATGCTTCCGGATGGACACCATTGTGCTACGCTGCTTTAGGTGGCAGCCCCTTACAAGTGTCCGCGCTTTTAGAGGCCAGGGCGGACGCGAACGACACGATCAAGATCAAAGGACATCGGTTCGAATTGTCTTGGCCGCTCAGGCTGTAGCGGTTCAAAAGACCCACGGCCCGACGTTGTCGCCCGTGTCGAAGCGCTAGCTTTCATACACCCTGAATGAAGCTCGCAAGGGTTGGGGTTTCAAGTGTTTGGGAGGACCCCAATTTATGAACTTTGGCAACAATGCCACAGCACTCTCCATCTGCGTCTTCTTGAAGCACAACGAGGCAGCAAAGGCCTGCCCGGGCGATCGAGTGTTGAAGACCATGTGCTTGAGAGCAAGGGCTTTCAAGATGCAAGGGCTTTCAAGATGTTTACATATCGGCTACACCCTCAACCCTAAAACTCTGCAGTACCGGTCGCAAAGCCGGGTTATTCCCACCTGATGGCACTGCGGTTTGGTCAACAATGAGTTCCCATGACAGTGTGCCATATCTGTGGTGGCTCTCTCACCACGCCAAGTCCTAAATCTGAAACCCGAAATCGGGCTAAACCCTAAGCCCTAAACCGTACCCTGCATTCGGCTGGAAGGGAGTGTATGTCCGAGATAGGGCGGTGGACAACCCAGCTCCTTCCACCGGCAGGTTCTGCTGTCCTACCGTGCCGATCCTGAGACCAGGGACTGGGCTTTGCAAGAGAGAAGCCGAAGGTTCTTCTCCATGGTTTAGGGTTTAACGGTTTAGGGTTTAGGGTTTAGGGTTTAGGGTTTAGGGTTTTCCATAAAGGGTTCCTGTTACGTGCACGGGCCCATATGACCCAGAGGCCCGCTCTTCGAGGCTGCTACCAGACCTTGGGGCTGAAAGCCATGGTCATTTTTTAAGGGGTAGAGCTAGCATGCAGCTATATCATACGGTTTAGGGGTTTAGGGTAGGGTTAGGGACCTTAACTGTGCTTCGGGATGGCTTCGCAATAAGATCTGCCAGTCACGAATCAAGCTTCTTAGCCTGTCCCTTGCGGGTAGGCAAACGTTGACTCCGGCCCTGCCCTACATGAAAGGAGTTGGCATGAACATAACGATGAGTTCAATCGTCGAACCTGATCCCGAAGCCGGTCGAGGTCACTTTGAATCTAGCATGGTGATTATAAAGACTGTTGCAACCAAATTGTGTCTGTCATGTGCATGGAGTACAGTTACCTACTGATGAGAAGCGAAGACCTCGCCTGCCAAAGAACCGTACGACAACCTGCTTCGGCAACATTGCTGTCAACTCTGGGTATATTGAGAATTCACATGAGTCATCAGGTGTCTTTACTCCGAGTGGCCACTACCACTACTGTACCTACGAAACTAGTAGAAGAACCACTACTGCTACTACTACTACTACTACTACTACTACAACTACTACTACCACTACCGCTACCACTACCGATGCCACTACTACTAACTACTATTAACTAATACTAACTACAACTAACAACAACAACAACAACAACAACAACAACAACAACAACAACAAAAACAAAAACAAAAACAAAAAAAATAAATATATATATATATAAGCACGAGCACGGCCACAGACACAACAATAGTGGTGGTCATGGTATGTCATGGTAAACCCAAGCCTTCATAGCCTGAAGCCCTCCAGGTTTCCCAGGCTCCCAGCCGCCTCCCGAGGCCCTTCGAGGAGCTCCAGCTTCTCCCCGGCCTCGGGTCTCACCCAGGCTCTTGGAAACCCGGGGCCCTGGAGCACTGCAAAGATCGAGACTTAAGGTTTGGTTACCTGGCCCTTGGCAACCTAAGATCAAGAGAAACCTGTTGTAAAGCAGACCCTGCTTCAGCACCGCAAAACTTCGAGATCCTCTCCGGCCTCAAGGCTTCGGATGGACACTGCCTCGGCACCACTTGCCTCCGTGGGCTTCCAGAGTTCGGGGAAAAGGCCTTCGGGGGGGTTCGGGCTGCAACTTTCGGAGTTTGGGCAAATCTCCCCGCTGGTGGCAAGGATGTTCGGGTTGACATACTCGGCTCCCTTGCACTGCGGGGTTCAGCTCTTGCGGTATCGCTTCTTTCTGGCTGCGCGCTGAAGGTTCAAGGCCACAGGTCTCCACGGCTTGGGCTTTGGGTTGCTCACTTAGACAGGAGGACTGTCTTGGCAGGTCCGGAGTCCGGGCAGCTTCCGCCGGGCAATTACAGTACAGGCGATGAAGGCCTGCAGCCCTGAATCCGACAACCCTCAACCTGAGGGAAAGCCCGAATCTTTGCCCCAAAGAAGTGGGGAGCTTCTGGAGCATTGTGGCGTGGCACCAGGGAGAGACGAATTCTGCTCAAAACAGCGACTCCATGCAAGTGCTGCACCAGGAGGCTGCAGTGGTGTGTTCTGCCAGAACGTGCCAGAACAAATATACCCTGAATCATGCCAACTGTATGCAACACGGGCAAAACATCCGCTTCTCTGGCCATTCTTCTCAATCTAGTGAGTCGAGTACCGTAAGACAAAGGTGCATAGCACGTTGAAACATGGCAGCACGGGGGCTTTCTGCGTGATGGGTTGTCCTGAGGACTTAGACTGAGCAGGCGCTTTTTAGTCAGGTAGTCATCCTATGATCCTTTCAATGGGTCTTCTGCGGTTGGGTATTGGACTTGGGTGTGTGGTTGTTGGTTAAGATGTGCGGTGCTAGAGTGCTGTTTGTGGTTTGTTGGGATGAGGGATGCATGGAAATGGTCTTCCCTCCATGATGAAACAACTAACAGATGTGACATACACGAAAGCCATTAATGGGGCTCTTCTTGCGATGAATAACGGCAGGAGCCAAGTCTTACTTACTCTGTACCCTCCTCCTCTGAAACGCCGTATGAACGCAGAAATCTTGTGCAATGCTTCCGAGGATTTCCCTAAAAGCCCTGAGCCCTATGGGCCCTAAACATACCCTACCCGGCCCTACACTTCACAACCCAAACTCTTTTGAAGCTCACGCCTCTCGCAGTTCCGCCGGGCCGCTGGCCACCAAAAAGGGCTTCTCCCGCGGCTTCCTCAAAGAGCCGAGAGCCGGAAAAAAAAAGATGCAACGCTAAACCCTAAGCCTCTTGAAAGCCTCTCTATGCTAGCGTTACAAAATGCCACAGAGAATCTTCAATGAACCCTTTTCGTCGACCCCCTGTAACAAGCTGACACAGCATCTGTTGAAAAACATGCATGATCCATGAAATCCTCAAAGCTCCCTGTTCGGGTTGACACCTCGGAGATCATTTGGTCGACCTCTTTGAAAGTCCCTCTATGCTTAAGCTGCTAACTACGATACGGCCACAGGGATGGCTCATAGCCATAGTACGTAGTGTTCAGACCTTTGCGGTGCAAGTACTCCTCCTGTAGTGGTGATATAGGGTTGGGAAAAAGTTGCACTGCCGAAGCGTGAACCCAGCAAAACTTCTTGGAACCAACACCATCAAACTTGAACGCTGATGTAGGGTCTGGGCAAGTCAGGGCCCCATGAAGGCCCCCTCACGTGAACTGTCTGCGAAAGACTGCCGCACGGTCTACGATTTACAGCAGCGGCGGGTTGGAATTCGCTCGGGGCTAGATGATCGGGAGACTGAATGGGCTTAGATGTGGCTGCGAAGCCGGCAGTGGTAGCAGTGGTTGCTCCGGCCCGGTACCGTAAGATACCTTCAGGCTGATGCCCCGCATCTATCCTGTTCCTGCATGCTCCTGCTCTCTCCTCCTCCCCCTACTCACCCCCTCCTCCCCCACCCCACTCTACTGCAACTGCTCCTCCTGCTCCTGCTCCTCCTCCTACATTGCCGCTACGACGACTACTATCGACTACTGCTGCTACTCGCTACTATTCCTGCTGCTGCTACTACTTACCACAGCCACTGCTACTACTGCTACTACTGTTACTACTGTTACTACTGCTACTACTATTCCTCTACTACTACTACGATTCCTCCTATTACTACTACTCCTTCTTCTGTTACTCTACTAAAACTACTACTACTACTACTACTACTACTACTACTACTGCGTGAGGGTTTGGTATCGATGATACGCTATATGCTCACCTCACCGAGCGTGTTGTTGTAGTTGATGGGTATTGCCAATGT
>CAJNDV010033841.1:0-16356 GCA_905221635.1 Symbiodinium sp. CCMP2456
GGCACTGTTTGTTTCCATATTAGTTCCGGTTCGTTGTCCTTTTTTCTGGAAATGAAAGGAAGTGACAAGTGAGAGAACTGGACTAAACATTGCTGGCGAGATGTTAACGAACATCTAGTCTTATTCTGTGCTTTGGTTTTTTCTCGTACCTATGGGAAATGGCAGCAGAGAGAAGTGAACCAACGTTTGCCAGCGAGATGTTATCGACAATTTGATCCTATCCTTGGTCGTGGTTGTGATTGTTTATGCTGTTGCTTCTGTTGTCATTGGCTGCTGTCGTTGGTCACAGTGCTTGTCAACATGCTGGGGGTTTGGAATTGATGTTAAAGTTAGAGGATTGGAAATCACACCAAAGGAACGACAAAGACCAGCACAAAGCATCCAAGTGCACCATGTATGGCCATCTTGATCCTTATCCATCTGATAGATGCTTGTTGTTGCTTTTAACAATCCGTTTCCGGTTACATGATGGCAACAAACGGATTGTCACATACGATATTTGATACCTCCAGTCAGTATGGATGCCGTTCGCCAGGCCAAGCTTCTGAAAGATATGGAAATTCGAGGTTAAACCCTGTATCACAGTCTGTCCAAGTCTTTTTGGATGTCGCTTTATGCAATAAATAACTTGTCCATATAATATTTAGCTAGGAATTTTATATTGTATCTCAAAAGCTGGCTAAATAGACCCTAAAGGTATCGGGCGCATATATATATATATATAGGTATATATATATATATGTATATGGGATTTCGGAAGTCCTCGAGAGGCCATCTCCTTGGCGCTGTACGACAACCCAAAGATGAACTCCAAGTTCGGGCAGGGAGCCAAAAAAAAGAAGAAGGCAAAAGAAAAGAGCGGTCAGGGGTGGCCCTGTTCACCAGGCCCTCGGAGGCGAATCCTCCCAGCTACACCGTCTACGGATCTCACAACATCTCGGCCCCGAGCTCGAAACCGCAGACCGGAACCGCCGAGTCCTCTTTCCGCGTGCTGTCCAGGTTGCGGTGGACACGCCTCACGGACTCATGGTCCCCAACATCAAGGCAGAGCTCTCCGCAGCGCGCGGAGCGCCGCGCCGAGCGCCGCGCCGCGGGCCGCGCGCAGGATGTGGGCGGCAAGAACGTGATCGAGATCCAGCAGGACGGCGTGCCCACGGGCCCGGGCGGAGAATCAGAGTGACCGACGGGCGCAGTCGGCAGGAGCTGATGCGCCTGGCTGCAGCGGCGCAGGCAGGTAAGCTGGCTCTCAACGACATCCAGGCCCTTCTTCTTTGGACACGGGTGAACTTTAGGATTGCAGCAGTCCTGTTTTGAACCGAAGGGTGGCACCATTACGCTTTCCAACATCGGCGTCATCGGAACCAAGGAGCCAGAAAAAAAGAGACAGAGACGGGACATGACTTAGAGAGGCCTCCGAGAAAAAGCGCGCCAGGACCCGAGGCCGATCCTCTTCGACGGCCAGGCCGTGATCGGCGCCACGGGTCGCACCATGGCGCTGCCCCGCTACAACGCCAAGATGGAGGCCAAATCTTCGCAGAATCTTCGCGCAGAGAATGCATGTACATGCGCTCCGACACAGTTGGTGCCCCGACAAGTCATGAACATCCGCTGGGCTCGGGCCTCGGAGACTCGGAGAGCCGGGGTTTTTTCGGGCCCGGCCTCGCCCCTCGCCCGGATCCGAGGTCGGAGACCATCGTCACTTGGACGGCGCCGCACTTGCGCGATTCTCCAACTCCTTCAAGCAGTACATGGAGGACGGGTGCATGCAGCTTCCCAGACACGAGTCAGACTCGAGTCTGCCAGAATCCTGGGGAATGGTGCCTCACGATGAGATGAAAGCGCTGAGACTTGCCCGCTGTTCTGTGTTAAGGGGCGCACCGGTCGGGCGGTTTTGAGAGACCCTCTCTCCGGTTCTGCCCAAGCGCCTCCTCCCGTAAGGGCGGAAAGGCGGCGATCGATTGCTGAGGCCAGAAAGGCCACGCAGGGCACGCGGAAAAGGCGGCAGGAACGTGCAGAGCGGCGCTAGTTGACGCCTGTCGTGCTCCTCTCTTGCACACACATGTCAAGGGTCAAGGCCTTAATACTGGCTCAAAAGGGATGCAAGACGTGCAGCGCAGATGAAATAGTTGAAATGGTCGAAGAGGGTTTGTTGAGCTCCAGCAATTGGTATGTTCGGGGAGCCTGATGAACTTCAAGCAGCCGATCTATATCGGAGGTCCTCTGAAATTCCGCCCTAATTAGTGCCTTAGTGCCTCGGCTCGGCGCGAAAGCTCAAGGTTGGCGGCCATGGCGCGAAAGGAGCCAAAGCCTTCGGCAGTTGAGACGTCTCCGCCTTTCTCCGCTCCGCCTTCGCGAGGATTTCAGCTTGCCGAAAGACACCAATCAGATCGAGGAGGCCACCGACCGTGCACTGCCCCACCCATTGCCCTCCTCCATCTCCCTTAAGCGGCCTTCTGCAGGCGATTCTCGCGAAGATCCAACAGCGAGTGCACAGTCGAACGACTGAGGAGCTGGCCCGGCTGGCCCCCGCCCTCACGGCAGCATCGCATTCATGAGAAGAAGAAAACACTCGACCACTCCTCTGTCAGGAGAACTTCCTGGCAAGGGATCTTCGGCATCACGATCTCTCTGGCACTGGATGGCTCGAACCGGCCACCTTCCTGCGCGCATTCTTGCCCTACAGCGCCGGCGTCAGCGAGAAGGACGCGCCAAGCGCTGAAGCACCTTTGGCCTTCTCCCCTTCCCCGGCTTCCCTGCCTTCCTGCCTTCCCCCTGCGGCAGAGGACCTGCGTGCCATCTTCGACCGCTACGCCGAGGAGGCCACGAAGGAGGATCTCCGTCGCGAGCTGCGGGGCCGGGTTGGGGAGTTGGGGCCAGGGGCTTCTGCCGATCCGGCCCTTTGCGGCCGAGTTCACCAGCGGCGTGCGCCGCGAGGCGCGTCTCAGGGGATCTCCGTGATGAAGCTGCCAGCGTCTGCAAGCCGCTAAAAAGCCGCTCTTTGCCGCAGGCTGAAGGCGGAAACGGCCTGGGCAAGGAACTCGAGGAGGAGGCCAAATTCTTTGTCTCTTGTCTCTTGTCAGAGGGCCGGTCCTTGCTTTGTGCAGGGACCGGAGGCCTCGGAAGCACCGGAGGCGCACGCGCCAAGCCTTGAAAGACCCTGACAGAAACTGTCAGCGTCAGCGGATCAAGGAGATCCTGGAGAAGATGAAGGACTCCCTCTATGAGAGTCCCCGCGGCATGACCTCCCTGGCTGCAGCGCCTCGGAAAACCCAGTTGCCTAGTATGTAGCCCTGTATCTAAAACAGTGATGATGAGACGCCACTTCGCTTCTCAGGCCATCCGAGATGCAGATCCGCAAAATGCCCGAGTCATCAGCTTCGAGGTCTTTCAGAAGGCCCCCGCCAGCAGCCACTATCCGCCACTATCCGGCGCCGCACGAACTCGTGATTTCAGGTCCTTGGCGACTTCTTCCAGGACTTGCAGGCACAATCAAAAGGAGAGCAAGGTTGCCGCGGGGGGCGTTGCCTCCTGTCCTTCAATTGGGGTTTTTGATCAGGTGAGTGTTGGGGACCTCCGCGCCATCTTTGACCTCTTTCGTCAGCCACACGTGAACCAGCTCCCCTACGATGAGCTCCTGGCCCACCGAACAGCCTGACAGCACTGACAGAGCGGCCTGTGCTGGCTGAGGTTCTTTCTGGCTTTGAAGGAGGAGATCAGCCAAGAAAGGAGGGTCCCGGCCCCGACATGCATATAACTCTAAGACTTCCTCTTCTTTTGAGCGGCGGAAATAAGGGGGCCCAGCCGAGGCTGCCATTCGCCAGGCCTTCCGGCGCCTGGATGTGGCCTCGGAGGCCGCTCAGCGGCCGCTCCCGCCAACTTGCGAGGTTTAGAACTCTGAGCGAGTCGGCGAGTTGTCTCTGCCGGAAGGGGCTGGTGGATCTGGGGGTCCTGCTGCGCTCCTTCAACGCGAACCGCCACCCTCAGGCCATGGCCATGGCGGGCCATGGGCTAATTAAGCATCTCAGAACATCTTCTCAGATGGCTTACGTGCGGTCTTATACAGGTGACCAAACTTGCTGCCCCGAAAGTCTGGCCTCAACGTCCGGCGGACGCAACGCGTCCGAAGTTAGGCCGATGTCGCAGGCCGACGCGCAGCATAAACAGCGGCCTGGTGCTGTCCGCTGCGCTGCCCGGAGACGCGTTCACCCAGATTCTCAATTCGAGATCCCTGCGTTGCAGCGGTGCGGCGCAAAGAACGCCAGCAGAAACTTGCCCATGCTTGAAAGTTCACAGGATCGTCCTGAGCGGAGGGAGCGGACATGCGTGCAGCGGTGAGAGTTTGCGGAACGATCTTCCAGTGTATATCACACTATAGACCAAGGTTAGTGGGCAAAATACTTATAGCTAAACAAGCACACAAACAATCGAAGCAAATCGAGGATGGTCTTTGCGCTCTGTTGGTGGAGAGGTTGCAAGAGCGGGGGGCGTACAGTGGATCGCGCTGATTGCACGCAACATCGCGGGGGTTGTCAGTTTCGTCCCCGTCTGTTGGAATTTACAACGGATCGCACCGGACTGATCCTAGGCTCAGACCGACCTCGCAACAATCCAATAGACCACTTGACATCTACATACAGTAGATCTGTATCAGCATTCGGTGAGTATCATACCAACATTCCGTCCCAAACACCTCCACGGAAAATCCCGTCACAACGCTTTCGGAATATAATAATCATATAGGTGGTATAAGCAACAAGCCGCTTGTAACAAGCCCTTTAATTGCTCTTGAGAGCAAACGAAGAGCAGAGAACATGGGAAGGAAGCAGAAGACAGAGAGCTTGAAAGCCAAGCTGGGAGCAATGATTGAAGGTCTGTGACGGGCCCGTTTCGTGCTTGCATGTGCTTGCCGTTTGCTGTGCATACGCCACAAGTGAACTTTGGGCAGGTGTCTGCTGGCACTCGCACAGCAGAGGAGGCTCGGTGGAGCGTTGCCTCTTGCGTACACCGAGACTCAGACAGCTGAGGTTCTTGAAGAGTTCGCAGACACCTTGAAGGACAGCGCGGGCTGACTGGCGACGGGCGACGAGAGTTGAGCTTTTCTTGGCAGTCCTCGAATCGAGGATCATATCAGCTTCCGGCGCGGCCAGCGTGGCCGCCCCAATGCAAGGGCCGAGCGTTAGGCAGCCAGCTGTCACAGCAGAGAGCTGAGGCTCCTACCCAACGAACTTAGTCGCCTGGGAGGAGTTCGAGGCACCGAGGCGCCTTTTTTCCTTTCTGAGTGGACGGTTTCAGTTCTGAGGACTACTACAAGCCGCGGTCCTATAGAGAATCGGAATGGTGCAGGGCCGCCGGGCCGCGCTGCAGCCTGCTGCAGCCTGATGCTGCTGAGGTCAATTAGTGGCTGCTTCGCCTCGGACGAGGACTTCACTTCGGTTCTGGCAAAGGCGATGACATGACGTAGTGCTTGGGTGGCGCTTCTGCCTCTGCCTTAAGATCGGAGGTCTGGGACCTGGACAAGGCCTTCGACGCCGCGGTGGAGACGCGCGCAGCGTTGGCTCGGCCCGCTGCGGGGGCTCCGCAAAAAGTCCGAACAGGCCTCCACCACTGGCAGGCGGGGGCTGGGGCACCGCACGAAAAGAGACTGAGACTCCCATTTCCCATTTCCTGCACACAGACCAACACGCTGCCAATGACTGTCACGCACCACAAAGTGGACATGGTGACAAAGATCGAGGATGCCTGGACGCCCAGAGCCCGAAGACGGGTGAATCACCGCACGGGACTTTGCAACTCTGCCTCCTGACAGGTGATGCAGCGCACGCGGGCTCAAATTACAAGGACGGCTTTTTTGTTTTAGGCGTGCAGCGTGCAGCGTGCACTTGTGGGGGAAGAAGCGGGCCCGCAGGCGTGGCCTTCGGGCCGCTGTCGACGTGGTCCAGCACGGGGCCCCGGGCGGAAGCGGCCTCGCTTGCCTCAGAGGAGCCGAGGCGCGCCGCGCCCGCCGCGCCCGCTGCCGCTTTTCGCTCCGAGGCACTTCTATGCAGCGGACGACGACGTGGACGACCAGTTGGACACGTGCTCGCACGGACCACTGCCACGCCCACCCCTGACTGATGGATTTTGACGTCCAATCCAAAGTCCAAAGTCCTGTCCTTTCAATTTCGCTCTTCGGCATGCTACCAAGTTAGAATGTAGCACTTCGCACTGCGATCGTCAATATCCCGAGTCACATCCCGCTTTGCACCGCACGCCATTCTGCCATGAAGCCTTCACAGCACCTTGCCCACGTCCTGTCGGTTAGTTGGTCCATCCTTCAAGCTCCTTTTAGCTTCTGGTCTGATGGTAGACGGCGGGGGCTTTGGCGAGGTACGAGTTCCGACAAGCCTGCCGGAAGGCTGGGCTCAGCTTCCGCGAAGCCGAAGAGGCCTCTGCGCGTCTCTGCGCACGTGCCAGCAGCAGAGCCGGAAGTGGAGTGCCTTCTGCTCTTCTGCTCTGCAGTGCTCTGCAGGCCTCCATCTTCGAGGCATGTGCCGAGACCAAGGGCAAGCTCCAGCTGCCCGTCTTCCTGAAGCTCCTCCATGGGGACACGACGCGTCTTTTTGTGCGACGCGTCGTGGTCCCGCAACCGCGTTGCTGTCTCGCGCTGTCTCGCGTCTGCGCTGCAGGAGCTGTCAAAGGGTCGCCGAGGTCTCGTGGAGCGAGCCTTCGCTGTCCTCGGAGGTGAGGATGCGATTGAGATGCGATTGCGGCTGCGGCTGCGGCCGGGAGCCGTTCTGTTTGCTTGCCAGGCGATCCGGGAGATCCTCGCTCCGTGGCCGGGAAGTGTGAGAGCTTGAACTTGAAGTTTCGCGGAGACAGAGACGCTCCTGCAATGTGCAGGTGAGCCCCGCGACGCTGAAGGAGCGCTTCGTGGCGCAGGCCAGGCGAGATGTCATGCATGCGTCATGCCACACTCTGTTTTACAGCTTCGCCGCTCGGCTTTCGCCGCTCTTCGCCGAGGCGCACCCCTTGGTGGTCCGCGGCCAGCTGGAGCCTGGATACGTCCTGGCGGAGTTTCTCGGCCCTCCTTAAGAGCGCCTAACCGGCGCCAGCGCCCGGCGCCCCTGCTAGCCAACGCAACAGGTTCCTGGACACCTTCAGCCAGCTGGCTCACGTACTCGGGGGCTGTGAGAACGGCATGGTCTCCTTTGCGGACTTCCTCGCCTACTACGAGGTGGTTTCCTCCACCGCCGCTTGACCGAGATTTTTCGGAAAGTCTCCCTCTTGTCCTACTCGTCCTTCGAGCTCCGTGAGATGTCTCCTCTCAGCGGTTCCGGTTCCCCAGGTTGAGAACGACTCGCTCTTCGACCTCGTCGTGCCAGCTCGCCAAAAACTTGAAGGCTTTGCATAGGAGTGTTTCAGTCTCAAGCCGAGGCAGCGCATCTGGGACCTGCCTAAGGCAGGGCCCGGGCATCTGCGCGCATAGTGTTTGCAAACCGCGGGGTGCCGCTGGAGCCGCTGGAGTCATAACAGGTCGATGCGGCCGCTCAGGGCTACGCGGCAGGCGGGGAATCGCCGAGGCCCCCGAGCCGGAGCCGCCTTAAGTTAAAGCCGCCCCCAAAACGCGGGGAACTGTGGGCTCCGCAGCCGCAGTGCCTGCCGCGGCAGGCGCTCCCGCGTGAGCTTGGAGCAACCGGTTTCGCCCATGGCGGAGCGGAGGTGCCTCGGCTCGGCCGCTGCGAAAAATCCCCCGAATCTCTTTTTGAGCATGCGGCCGTGCTGTGCTGTGCTGTGTGATGTGTGCTGTGCTGTGTCTCCCCCCCAAGTCCCACAGACGTCTGAGCCGGAGGCCTCCAGCACATGCAGGGCCTTCGGCTTATGCAGTGGAAAGCCCACGGGGTCCCAAGCAGGAGAGAGCCATCGCGTCTCGCCTCTCCTCGCATCTTGCACGCGTCACGACGCGCGAGGACCACAAGCGCTTCAGCCGCGGCCCACAGCCACGGGCCAAGAGAGCTCTCATGGGAGAGACAGCCGCAGCAGCCGCAGCCCCGCAGCCCAGCCTTCCGAGGGCCTCGGCCATCACCAAGTCCTCCATCGTCCGGAACCCAAAAGAGAGAAGGAAACCGAGCGCTTCTGCTGGCTTTGGCTTGGGGCTTTGGGGCTTGGGCCCACGCTTTGCGCGCTTCTCAGCGCGAGGAGCGGAGAGACTTCACTATAGCATACAGGACCACGAATAGCTACGGAGTCTTAGTGGTCGACTCCGACTCATGGCGAGATATGCCATGCCGGGCCGACACCACGTCATGACGTCCCCGCTCGGCGATTCGGAGGCCTTGAGTCGCGGCGCCATGCACCGGCATGCACTCCACGGAAGCTCGCGTGCAAGGCAACTGTGAATCGTGGAAGACATCGGCCTTGGTGTTTGGCGTCGAAAGGCTAGCTAACGAAGCGGTTGCGGATTGGAAGCACGGGGGGATGAGATTGTCGAGCACAGACTGGTTCGGTTTGTATCACGACTCTTGCGAAAAGACTGTGGCAAGGCTGTGTAGGGCGTTGCTTTGCGGGAGTTTGGCATGGCAAAGATTTACACCGCGGAAGCTTGGGATGCTCTCCGAACGTAGAAAGAAATTTAAAAAAATATGCCACAACTATGCCTGTCACCTCCATGAAGGGGCATAGGAAGGCCGCCGCTGGAAGCATTAGGGAAGCGTGGCATATCTCGAAGCCGCGCAGTGATGGCCAGCGATTCCAGGAGAGCAGGACAAGCGAGGGCCAAGAGTTTCATTGTTCCTAGATAAGGCGGGTTGGAACCCGTGGGCTATGTGTGCTGAGTAGAGAAGCTTCGTGGTCGGGCCCGGATGACGAAAGAACGCATCGGATGCCGACGATGCTTCGCCGCTGCCTCGCCTTGCTTCGAGCGCGCGACTCGAAGACTCGAGACTTCAGCTCGGCTGACTCAGCTTCAGCATGTGAAGACATGAGGTCAGACTTCATTGAACTCGTCTGAGGCCCGAATACACTTCTAAATGGATTGGCCAATGCCAGACCTCGAGCCGCTTCTGAGCTTAAACGGCCACGACAGCCGAGCTTTGCAGATTGTCCGAGGCATTTCGCATGCGTATAGCTGGAAATAAGAACACGACAGGGGTAGGTTGCCGTCCCGTATGTGGGAGTTTGCTCGAAGTGAGAAACCGCTACACAGAAAGTTGTCAACTACAATGCCCACGCCAAGGGTCGCTCCTCGATCTAGGGAGGCTGACGGACTTGGGCCACTAGCAGTGCGCGATTGCAGCCGGTGTCGAGTTGTTTCCGGAGATGATGTTCGGAGGTGTGGGCAGGCTTTGTCGATTTCAGGAGCCTCCGTAGCGTAGCAGGATGAGAGGAGCTCTCACAGCTGAAATATGTCAAGGAGAGCTCGACATGAAAGTTGTCACAATGAGGTTTGCAAGCTTTGAAGCACAGTTGGGAAAGCAGACGTAAACAGCGACCGGCTTAAGCCTGGCACGGGACAGCGGCTCCAAAAAGTCGAGGAGACGGGGTCAAAGCGACTTTCCGCTCCTTTCGCCCGTGCTTGCGTCGCGAGGTCTTCAACGAGCGGGGGAGCTCCCTCACCGAGGTGCTCGAAAGGCGCGGGGTGCGATCCGAGGGCTTGGCCGAGAGAGGGTAGGCTGCTGCTGCTCCTTTCTGGGGCGCCTTTGTCTCTGCGCGCACGCGCTGTGCTCTCTCTTCGGAGGCTGCGGCGCAGCATCGCCCTGCGAGGCCTCCGAGGCCTTCGTTTTCTCTCCGAGCCTCCGGAGTGTCTCGGAGTGTCTCCGTTTCGTGTGTCTTGCTGAGGCTGGCTTGCTGTGGTTCAGCGGTTCCAGAACTTCGACTATCGGAGGCGCTGTGGAGAGCGGCGCTGGCGAGAGATGCGGCCGTAAAAAGCAGAGAGAGACGCTCGCCGCTCGCGTTTCTCAACGGGCTCCGCAGGAATGGGACCATCATGCGCCTGGACTGGCAGCGAGCGGATGCCCAGAGAGACACGGCGGCGGCATGTAGCGCGGCGCGCAGCACGTAGCACGCTGCGAGCTCCGGTGGTGTCTTCTAAGGCTTGAACCGCGTGCTGGGCCTGGGCCTCTCGCCGGAGGATCAGGAGCTCCTCTTCAAGGCGAGCCGAGCCGCAGAGCAGAGCGGAGCAGAGCTAGACGAACGAGAGCTGAACTACGCAGAGAAGCGCGGAGAGAAGCGCGGAGAGAAGCGCAGAGAGCTTCGCGTCTCGCGACAAAGTAAAAGCGGCTTTAACTGGACTATCGAGGAGCTCTCGCAGAAGAAGAAAGGTGCAGCCATGGCGTGGGACTTGGGCGGGGTGTCACGGTGTCATCGGGCAAGTGCAGATGACGGCGACGCCGCGACGCGTCTCAGGATTACCTCCAGCGCTCGCCTCAGCACTCTTCCGAGGGCGCAGCTGCAGCTGCGATGTCTGCATAAAGGTATAACCTTGCGATGAGGAAAGACAGAAAATAAGAGACAAAAGCCCAACCTGCAGCTCAGCTGCAGGTGTCTGCACTTGCTACGAGGGGACAGCCTCGAAAAGGAGACGGAAAAAGAGTCTACTACCAGTAGAAAACGAGAGGGCGAGAGGGAGGAAAGCGAGGGAGGCGCAGAGGCGCGCGCGCGCGCCTTTTCGCCTTGCTCGCGAGGACCGCGAGCAGGCCGTGGAGCAGCTCTACGAGGCACGCCCCTCGATGGCGCACGCCGCCAGGGCCGCACGCGCAGGGAATTCTAGCAGAGTTTGCTTCTTGATGGGCTCTTCAGGAGGGTGTGCGGCAGAAGTGGGCTCAGCAGTAGAGAGCGGAGCTGTAGCGCCATGTCCACTTACACGGGCACCGTGCGCTCCTTCAACCCCCACAAGGCGGGGGGGCGCAGCCCTTAAGGCTGAGAAGGCCGTTTGCAATCTTTTTGAGATCCTGCGAGCAGGGCTGGGGCTTCATCGAGTGCGCGGAGACAGAGAAGCACTTCGGCGGCGACGTCTTCTTGCTGAAGAACGACCTGAATGGCTTTGGCGTCTGCAAGGGCGATGAGGTGACCTTCAGCGTGACGCAGAGTGAAAAGGGCGCCAGGGCCACCGACGTCAAGGTGAAGACGACCGCCTCAAAGGAGGGAGGAGAGGGCCCAGGAGCAGGCCCGCTCTTCTTCGGCGAAGTCCGGAGCTTCAATCAGGTCAAGGGCCGCTTGCCAGACTCAGAACAGAAAGAGAGAGAGAGAGAGACTCAGAAGAGAGCGCGCGCGAACGCGCGCGCGCGGAGAGAGAGCACTCGCTGAGAGCTGAGGCTTTGGCTTCCTCTCGAGTCCAGCGACAGAGAGCCTGTTTGGAAAGGATTGCTTCTTCATCAGGACCGCCTCTTCCGAGCAGTCTGCGCAGTCCATGAGAGAAAACTCGCGACCTCTCTGTCCTCTCTTTTTAAGTCCCCTCTGTCTGACTCTGTCCTCTATCTCCGACAGCATGTCGGACCGATACTGGCGCCGCTGGGCGGCGCCGCCAGGAGCGAGTTCGGGGACGCCTGGCCGGAGCAGGGCCTCCACGTGCAGTTCCGGGCAAAGGCGGGGGGGGGGGCGTAGAGGTTGGAGAGTCTGAGAGCCAGTCGCGTGCGTCGGCGTGTGCGTGCTGCGCAGGCAGGAGAGCGAGGTCCGATCGCTTCGGATGTTCGCGTGCTGGACTGCAGAGATCAGCCTCCTGCCCTGCCCTGGGGTCCTGCCCTCCCCTCCCCTCACTTGCCTTCCGTCGAAGGACCCTCCGGGAGGAAGATGGGGTGCCAAAGGCTTTGGAAAGGGCTTTCCAATGGGCTTCGTTCCGCCGATGCTCTTCGGCTACGGAGGCACGGCCGACACCCCCTCCTCTCTCTCTCTCTCTCTGTCTATCTCCCTCGCACTCTCCACTCTCCTCTTGCAAATGTGCTTGGAGGCTTTGGGAAGGGCTACGGGAGGGGCTTCTCCGACCCGAAAGAGACTGATGTCTTCTTCGGCACAGTGAAAGCCATCAACGAGAAAGGCTTCGGGCACATTGCGAGCGAGGCAATGACCCGAATTTATGGCAAGGACATCTTCGCACACAGGACCCCTCGGACCCCTCGCCGAGCGCGAGCGGAGCGAGCGGAGCGAGCAGTGAGAGCAGAGAGAGGAGAGAGAGGAGAGAGAGGAGATGGTGTTCTAGCTGCAGATTCTTCCGAGGACGAGCATCGAGGAGGCGAAGGTTACTGCCGGCCAGGCCGTGTCCTTTAGCGTGTCGCCTGGGCCGAAAGGCGCCCATGCCATCAACATCCAGGCCCAATTTGAGGGGCGGCCCCCAGAAGCCAGAAGCCCTTGCTCCACATCTCCGTCTGCCTTTCTGGAACTAGATTCCTTCGTTCGGGCTGCAATCCAGCACCCTCACACTGCAAGCACAGCCGGAAGGAACGCACGCCCCGGCCCCTTCAGCGCGGATGATTTGCACAAGAGTGTTCTTATAATGCTCTTATGTAAAGTGGAAGCCTTCATGTTCTCTGGCTACCTGAGCTCTGAGAAGGCTTTGCTTGCAATTCGAAGAGTGAAGAAAGCGGACTGAAGCTCGCTTCCTTGGAAGACTAGGTCGCTAGGCCACTGAGAACTCAACAGAGAGTCGGGTTGGTCTCTCGGTCATCCACCGAAGTTACTCCGAAGTTTTCCTGAGAGAAAGAGAGGGTTCCTTACATGCCCATGCGGCTGTTGCTTCATGAGCAGGTCCTGCACGGCACAAACAAAAAAAAACAAAGCATCGTCGGTGACCGGTCAGTTCTCTGAGTTTGTGCAAATCCAAATGCACATAATTACCGCACAACAGCACAACACAGACGCAACAGATGGAAAGGGGGTTATTTGTGTCTCTTTTTATTGCGTTATCTGTGTCTTTTTTTTGGGGGGTTATCTGTGTCTTTTTTGTTCTGTTTTTTGTCACAAGTCCCAAGGAACGGCTGCCCGTACCCAAATTGGTGGGTAATCTGTGTCTTTTTTTTGCGTCATCTGTGTCTTTTTTTTGCGTTATCTGTGTCTTTTTTGGGGGTTTCGCTTTCAATCTGATTAACTGATCCATGTCTGTCAAGTACCACGCTCTTCCTTGTGGCCGGGCATTCGAAATGCTCTTTTGGCGTACAAACGCAGTATGCGGAACGCTCTTCGTGTGGCCGGGCCTTGAAAATGCTTTTTTGGAGTGCCAACTCAGTACGCGGAATGCTCTTCCGGTGGCCGGGCCTTGAAAGTACGTTTTTGCTTTTGGGAGTACAGACTCAGTATGCGGAATGCTCTTCGTAGTGGCCGGGCCCGAAATGCTCTTTTGGACTACACACTCAGTACGCGGAACGCTCTTCCAGTGGCCGGGACTTGTGAAACTGCTCTTTAAGTGCAAGGTCAGTACGCGGAACGCCCTTCATGTGGCCGGGCCTTGAAAGTGCTTTTTTGGAGTACAAACTCAGTGCGCGAACGCTCTTCCAGTGGCCGGGAAGTCAAAACGCTCTCAGTACGCGGGGAACGCTCTTCCAGTGGCTGGGCCTTGAAAGCTACTTTTGGAGTACAAACTCTCTACGCGGAACGCTCTTCCGGTGGCCACTTTCCTCTAAGACCCGGTTAGGTTGTTTTCTGACAATTATCCATATCCCAAAAAAGAGCCCAATAGTCAGAATAGAATACCCTAACTTTTAGGATATAGGTGATTTAAATAACCTAGGATAAAAGGTTATTCTATCGAATAACCTGTAAATTGTGGCAGGAGCAGGCATCCTAAGTAACGTGTTTCGTATGCGATTTTTTGAAAAAGCTAGGTAACATATAGGAAATCTAAGTAGCATTTCTCCGATCTAAGTAACAGTAACAACATTTGCGAAGGCTGTGCTCTTTCGTTGGTGCTGTATGGCGGAAGGTTCGGGTCAATGGTTTCGGGCTTTGCCACAACAGGTCTGCCCGCGGAGGATAAAGGATCCATGCAGCCAGTTCGTTTCAGCCTGTGAGCCCATCGGAAACTGTAAGGTCTATGAAATCCGGAATTGCCAAATGAGGGGTGTGTTTAAAAATATATGATGAACCGGCATCGCCCAATCGGGGGGCGTGTTTAAGGTCTATGATAGCCGGGGTCGCCAAATGAGGGGCGTGTTTAAATATGTTTGATAAGCCGGAATCACCCAATGGCGTGATGTGTTTAGGATATATGATGAACCCCACTAGTTTGGCGTGTTGAAGGTCTATGATAGCCGGAATCGCCGAATGAGGGGCGTGTTTAAATATAAATCATTTGGCATGTTTAAGTTTAAATATAAATATGCATGAAGATACATGAAGAACCGCAATCGCCCAATTGGGCGACGTGTTTAAGGTATATGATCGGAAACGCCAAATGAGGGGACTGTTTAAGATATATCAATCGGGGGGGCGTGTTTAGGATATATGACGAACCCCACTGGTCTGACGTGTTTAAGGTTTATGATAGCCGGAATCACCCAATGAGGGGCGTGTTTAAATATATATGATAAACCGAAATCGTCCAATGGAGGGGTGTTTAATATATATGATGAGCCCCACTGGTCTGGCGTGTTTAAGGTCTATGATAGCCGGAATCGCCAAATGAGGGGCGTGTTTAAATATATATGATGACCCGGAATCGTCCAATGGGGGGGTGTTTAAGATATACGATGAGCCCCACTGGTCTGGCGTGTTTAAGGTCTATTATAGCCGGAATCGCCACATGAGGGGCGTGTTTCAATGTATATCTATATATGATAAACCGGAATCGCCCAATCGTGGGGCGGAATCGCCAAATGAGGGGCGTGTTTAAATATATATGATGACCTGGAATCGTCCAATGGAGGGGTGTTTAAGATATATGATGAACCCCACTGGTCTGGCGTGTTTAAGGTCTATGATAGCAGGAATCGCCAAATCAGGGGCGTGTTTAAAAATATATGTTGAACCGACATCGCCCAAGCGTGGGGCGGAATCGCCAAATGAGGGGCGTGTTTAAAAATATATGATGAACCGGCATCGCCCAATCGTGGGGCGGAATCGCCAAATGAGGGGCGTGTTTAAATATATATGATAAACCGGAATCGTCCAATGGGGGGGTGTTCAAGATACATGATGAACCCCACTGGTCTGGCGTGTTTAAGGTCTATGATAGCCGGAATCGCCGAAGGAGGGGCGTGTTTAAATATATATGTTGAACCGGCATCGCCCAATGGGGTGATGTGTTTACGATATATGACGAACCCCACTGGTCTGCCGTGTTTAAGGCCTATGATAGCCGGAATCGCCAAATGAGGGGCGTGTTTAAATATATATGATAACCCCGAATCGTCCAATGGGGGTGTTTAAGATATATGATGAACCCCACCGGTTTGGCGTGTTTAAGGTCTATGGCCAAATGAGGGGCGTGTTTAAATATATACGATGAACCGGCATCGCCCAATCTTGGGGTGGAATCGCCAAATGAGGGGCGTGTTTAAATCTTATGAGAACCCGGAATCGTCCAATGGGGGGTGTTTAAGATACATGATGAACCCCACTGGTCTGGCGTGTTTAAGGTCTATGATAGCCGGAAGGCGTGTTTAAAAATATATGATGAACCGGTGTCGAGGGGCGTGTTTAAATATATATGATAACCCGGAATCGTCCAATGGGGGCGGGTGTTTAAGATATATGATGAATCCTACTGGTCTGGCGTGTTTAAGGTCTATGATAGCCGGAATCGCCAAATGAGGGGCGTGTTTAAAAATTATATGATGAACCGGCATCGCCCAATCGGGGGGCGTGTTTAAGGTATATGACAGCCGGAATCGCCAAATGAGGGGCGTGTTAAAAAAATATATGATGAACGGGAATCGCCCAATTGGGGAGGGGGGGGTGTGTAAGGCCTGTGATAGCCGGAATCGCCAAATGAGGGGCGTGTTTGAATATATATGATAACCCGGAATCGTCCAATGGGGGGGGTGTTTAAGATATATGATGAGCCCTACTGGTCTGGCGTGTTTAAGGTCTATGATAGCCGGAATCGCCAAATGAGGGGCGTGTTTAAAATATATATGTTGAACCGACATCGCCCAAGCGTGGGGCGGAATCGCCAAATGAGGGGCGTGTTTAAAAATATATGATGAACCGGCATCGCCCAATCGTGGGGCGGAATCGCCAAATGAGGGGCATGTTTAAATATCGCTATAGTTTCGTGCATGTCCCCCACAGTTGGTCTGCACTTG
Source organism: Symbiodinium sp. CCMP2456 (assembly GCA_905221635.1). Lineage (NCBI taxonomy): Eukaryota > Dinophyceae > Suessiales > Symbiodiniaceae > Symbiodinium > Symbiodinium sp. CCMP2456. The sequence continues at coordinate 16,209 of CAJNDV010033841.1, forward strand.
TTCACCCCAGCAACACTGGCGACAACTTCTGAGATTTGCTGTGCAAGCGAATCGCTTCCAGCATAATGGACACGGGTAACTTCATGTCACAACCACTGTTGGTCTGAACAACGTACTCCGCAACTTTGGTTTCAAGCTTGGCCTGTTT
>CAJNDV010033841.1:16859-68289 GCA_905221635.1 Symbiodinium sp. CCMP2456
TGTATGTATGTATAGTATAGTATAGTATAGTATCGTAACTATATACACATACATACGCACCTATCTATATATGTATGTATATATATATATACACACATATATATATATATATACATATATACATATACGTATATACATATATGTATATATATATATATACATATATATATATATACATACATACATATATTTTTCTATTTATAGAAGCCTCATGAAGCACCGTGAATTACGACGTATTCCCGTTATACCTTATTCATTGCACATTTGCGCCTCATGTACCGGTATGAAACTTAAGCAAAAAATGGATCCTGTCGGGCTGCATAAAAATTTGAGAGGCACCAGGCAATGCATTTGTGGTTGATTTGCGTCAAGATGCAGTCCAGTATATGAGTACATTGTGATATGATATAGTACGGTATAGTGGAAGAAATTACACCATAGCAGAGGTTTTGGTTTTTCAACTTAAATGTACTGACGTATAGCATATGCTACATAGTATGCGATACTCTACTAGCAGTACCGCAACATGGTGTAGGAGAACACACTGTTGCATGGCCAAGTGACTGTATTACTTTAGGAAGCGGGTACAGTATGGAATAGCATGATATAGTAAGGTCAAGTGCACCAGCACTTTGTCCGCACTTCATTACAGTCTAGACTCTTGTGTGTTTTTGGAGATGTTTTCCTTTTATACATGTTGAAATCTGGGCCGCCCGGATCCAAGATGGACTTTGTTCTGCAATGTTGGATCTTGGATCCAGGGGTGGCCGCATTTAAACCTTGCATTTAAATACGGCCACCCCTGGATCCAACATCCAAGATTGCAGAACGAAGTTTTTTGGATCTTAGGCAAGACCATTCAACCAGCTTTTCTTGTTCAAAAACGCAAAATTTAACAAACCAGAACGCTTCAAGACAACGCATTTCAGCGTCTGACACGGACCCCAGGGTAAGCGTGAGAGGAAAACACAGAAACAAGTTGGTGGATAAGCTCTGGAAAAGGGAACCTATTTATTCTTTGGGCCTTGGTTTTTGTTGGGCCACTTTTTTTTGGTTCCGGGGGTGAGGAAGGAAGGAAGGAAGGAAGGCGTCAAGCTTGCTGCTCGTAGCACAGGCGTAGTGGATATATTGTATGTATATAAGCATCGTATACTATATACAGATACATATATACACATACATACAAAATAGACGTGTATATATAGTAAATAGTCCATACAGTCGTTAGTCACAAGGTGCATGGTACACAGTATACAGTCTGTCGTACAAAGTATGCAGTATATTCTGATTCGCACGTATGTATTATAGATACTACATATAGTGCATATAAATACGATTGGATGTGTAAGTATGAAATCATTTTTAGTACATCAGTATATACGGCATTCGTACGTATATGTGTAAATACAAGAGCAAGTATTGTGTGCACATACTTACTTATAATTTATAATCATTTGCTTATGTTTTCACTTAGACATATACCTTTGCTATAAATAGCCATATGTATATGAAGAGACGATATATAGATATTTAAAGTACCAACCAACACTCTGGCAACCCTCACGTTGTCACAAGGGAAGCAACGGTGACACGAATGATGCTGTTCGCTACATCCCTAATAATTTCGTTGCTTGTTTTCACAGTGGTAACTTTCGACTTCAGAATGAGGAACACAGGCGAAATCTGTAGCATTGGCAGTAGTTGAAATGTTGGCAACGCCTGTAATGGTGCTTTGTGAATTATTGGTACTCATGCTAAGTACCGGCAAGATTAGCTAAACAGAAAAGTATAAAACAATGTTGGGTACAACAGCTACATAAACGGTCTTGACTTTAAGGAGGATGTTCCTAAACCACACAAGTTTGAAGTACTCGACGATAAAGGACAAGCTTCGATTTGTTCACTAATGTTAACTTGCAGGGGTTCACAGCATCACGCGTTGGAAGCTACAGGCTAGACCCGACGAGCGGCAGCAAGTAGCCTACTGGGTAGTGAGTTCAGACAGCCCCAGACCGTGCCTGTTTGGGAGGCCTTTGACGAAGGCAGCGCCGCGAGCTCCTACAGCGGGACGGTGAAAGCCTTCAACGACGCCAAGGAGAGCACAGCTTCCACAGCTTCCAACGCTCCCATTCCTCCCTTCCCGGTTCCGTCCCGTTTCAGCCAGGGCTGGGGCTTCATCGACTCGGCTGCGGCGAAAGGCGTGTTCTTGTCCGAGATCTTCTTGCACAAGAACGAGCTCGGGGCGGCCGGCAGCGTGAATGTGGGCGATCAAGTCCAGTTCACCGTGGACGTTTCCAACGGCCGTGCCACGGCCAAGAATGTGACAGTACAATCGGCATCCACTGCATGACGCCGTGACGCCGTTAGCACCTCGCACGCTTCTAGAGGGGCGTGATTTAAAGCATGTTGCGAATCGCCTAACTTCCCAAAGCGGGAGAACGTTTCATTGGCAAAGCGCAATCCAAAATCAGTGGGGAAGGACTGCCATGCCACCATGCAGAGCACCCTGCGGGGTGCCTTGGCGAGGCCTTGGGCAGCGGTTCCCAGGTGACGGCGCAGACGCTGAAGAACAGGCGCGCCGCTCCAGCGGCCTGCCATAGGCCCCGGGGGGATGCCGCGACCGGTTCGCGGCCGGCTGTCGCCAGGTTCGACGCATCCAGCGCCCCGCAGTGCCTTCTGCGAAGGCTTGCGTTCGCTTCGCATCGTCCGAAGTTGCCGAAGCACTCCTGGTCAATGTCAAGTGCCCGCGCAAAGCGCGCTTCGAGAGAAGTCGGCTCCAGGAAAGATCCCAGGCAAGCGGAGCAGGAGTTCTTCGATGCCGTGGACTTCTTTGCAGCAGGCCAGGACAACCCCCACAAGGAGACAGCGCTGGGGCCGGCCCCCCCCAGCTGGCCTGAAAGGCTCGGCTTTCGATTTCGGGAAGTTCCTGGACTTCTTCCGAATGGTTTCCGCCGTCCACGAGGCCGGCGGCCGGGGGGGTTTTGGGCCGGGGGCCGGCGCCTTGCCTCGCCTCTTGCCCGCTGCGAGGACGACGACGAGTTCCGGCTGATGACCTCCAGCGCCTTTGGAGCCTAGGCCTAGGCACCGACCCCGGGCCCCGCGGCGGCGATGAGGCGCAGCTGGGCGCGATGAAGTCGGCCGCTTAAGAGTTGCTTTTGTCTTTCCGACTCTTTGTGCTCCAGGTGGCTTAGCCTCACCGTGCCGTGCCCGAGGCCCGAGGTTGCCCTCGTTGCCCTTCGGCTCCGGCCTTCTTCAGCTTTCCATGCTAGTCAAGGCAACAGTGAGCGGCTTCTTGAAGTGGCACGCGCTGCCAACGCACTTAAGGTGAATGCAAAAGCTGCCAATGCAACCTTAAGATTTCTGCTGCAGCTGTGGAAAAAGGTTCATGACATGCTTGGGACTTGCGCCAGTTTCAGCGTGCTTCTGGCGGCAGTGGTCGTTGGAAAGACCCTTGCAATGCGTGAGCACTTAAGACGATGTGGCCAAGCACCGAGGACTGTAGCTAATGCTGGTCGACGCAGACATGCAGTTGCAATGGACATTCCCTTTCGCCTTTCGACGGTGGCCGTCGTCCTACCTGGATATGCACACAATAGTGCATGTGAACAAGTATGCAAAGATGGCGTGCGTTTGCGAGCGCACGTGCGCAACTTGCAAATCTCGCAGCTCCAGCAAGTCCTGTCATTCTCTCTCTCTCTCTCTCTGTCTCCATGTCTCTCACTCTCTCTTGCTCTCTCTCCTTCTCCTTCTGTTGAAGCAGAAAACTTGCGCATCATGAGCAGCACTCCGCTATAAGCCTGAGTCACTGAGCAGATTTTCCAGCTGGTCGCAACGGCGCGACAGTGGGCAGACACTTCAGAAGAAGACACTTTGTCATCAGTTCATGAGTGTGCACCTATCGCCGACACCCAGACACCACGGGCCGCAGCTGCTTGGTTTCAGCTTGGTTCTCGCAGTCGGAGAGCCTGCGCTCGCGTTCTTCGTGATATGGCTGCCAAGAACGGCCAGCGGGCCAAGAAAAGAGCCTTTGAGTCTTTGAGCTGGTGAAATTAGAAATCACGGCGCGCCGTTTCTTGGCCAGCTCTGAGGCTGCGGCTGTTGCTGTGATGGTCCTGCGCTATCGTGCTGAAGATGAGGAGGAGGTCACACCGCCCAAGCCCAGGACACGAGAGAGAGGGACACCAGAAAACAGTGACCGCCGTGACCGCGTGGAGAGCGGGCAGGAATTTGCCTCCGCTCTGACCTTACGAGAGCAAGCTCGCGCGATGAAGCTTCGGTGCATGGGCAGTACAACGGTGCAGGCTTCTGTGTCAGTGTTTTCAGGCTTCTGTCTTCTGTCTTTTCGCGAGGTTACAGGCTGAGGAATCGGAAGGCGGCGAAGGTACGGCGAATTACAGCTCCATTGCCTACCCCACGGCCTGATTCTTGCAGGTGATGGAACCAGATCCCTGCAAAACTCCAAGGACTCTGAGAACGACACACATGCATCTGTTTGGTCTGTCTCCGTGCACATGTCTACATAAGTGCATGCTTGACATGCGTACATACATACATACATACATCATCGCACACATGAACTCATTCTCAGAAACCAACACCTCTGGAAGCAGCGCGCTTGTTTGGACAAGCGGATTCTGTTTCTGTGGCATCCCCTCGCCATTCTTCAGTAGCTTGATATTTCCCCACGTCGAACGGCAAGCTTGCCAACTCCACCGTGCAACTTCTGCCTGGCATGCCACCTCTCGCGACAGCGCCGTGTCTCGCGCGATCCCGCGCTAGGTCGCTGCGGCATTTGTCGGTTGGTCGTCATCGCACATGTGAAAGAGCTTGCACGCTGGAAAGCCCACCGGTTCCAAAAGGCGATGTACGTGCCCTGGGCTCGGGTTCTGCAGATTGGGCCTTGTGAGGGCGGGAGGCTTCTTGCATAACGATTCTCTGCGACTTGGTCATGGCTCCAGGCGAATCTGTGCGTGTTGCAACTGTATGTCGAGGAGCACAGCATCTGGCAAGGTGACACGGACATGGTGATGTTCGCTCTTTTTTGGCGGGTTACACTTCTCCTTTTTGAAATGGAAGAAACAGGAAGCTCTCCGCTGCGCCACTTTCACTGCCGTTGGGAGCAGATCCCCCGGTCTCCGTCCCTCCGTGTTTCGCGGTGTGCGGAGTGCGTCGCCTCAAAGCGCGCCTGCCTCGGCTCCTCTTCCGCCGCGGGGCGGCGGCTCCTCTTCCGGCTCCACTGGTTGCAGAGGAGGAGGGTCTCCTTCAGCGACGACTGACAGTGGGGACTTTCTAGGACTTTATAGGAGAACTTATGGGTCTGGCCGCCCCAACTTGGGAGGTGCCGTGGCCCGACACGAAGGAGATGTCAAGCCTGCACAAATGGAGCCCTGCACTCCGCGAGCTGCTACGAATATCGGGAGTCGGGATTCGCGGAAAGCACGCGAGCCCTTCACAAAGACCGTTCTAAAGCACTTCAACGGAAACTCACAGTCCTCTTTGCTGTCGATCAACCAAACAAGGTCGTGAATTTGGACTGATGCTCGAGAGGAGAACACACGCTGCTCCATGCATGATTTGCACCAGGATGGACAAGTGCTGTTTCAAGCACACGTTAGGCAAAAGATCAAACGCTTGCGACTTGACAAATCCAGTCTGAGCAGCGCTACTCGAAAGAAAACTGCAGCAACTGCGCTTTTTGATGTGCGGAGCCCGGACCATAGGTTGAAGATGATTTTGGAGGACACGGGTCGTTAGTTCGGTGGCGTCCTTGTTCACCTTACCAAGCTTGTGGGTTCAGAAGCTCGCGGAGCAGGGGCCCACAGCTCCGCCTTTGCAGTAACAAACGCATCATGCGCAGCTGCTGCATCCAGTCTGCATCCGTCATTTGGGCCCCCAGGCAACTGACGAAAGCCCCCCACGAGAAGCAGAAGAGTGTGCTTCGGCAAGTCCGGCAAGACTGGGATGAGCACATAATTTCGTGGTCTTCTGCTGGGTCTTTCTCTGGATGGTCTCCTCCTGTGCGTTCAGACCCCTGAGACTTTCAGTCACTGAATCAGAAGCCGATGTACGGACGCTGCGAATGTCATAGGTAAGCACCGTGAGAAGCTCATACTTCTTTGGTCTCGCTGCAGAGCCCTTGGCCTCTGATACGATGCAACACCTAGCGCACCTTGGGGCGCTCTGATCGAGACTGCAGAAAATTATAGCTTTGAGGTTCGACCCGAGACGTTTAAACAAGCAGACATGCATGCATGCACGGTACAAGCTCTCACACACATTCACATATAGCAGTTAGATGTATACACCAGTACTAGAAGGGTCAGGTAAATATTTGCACCATCAAGCACACTTGTGCACCCACACATATAGCAGCATATTCCTGCATGTGTGTGTGGTACCCGGTTCGAAAGGCTAAGGGCTTAGTTCAAATCGTGTTGTCAAGGAGCTTTTCCTGCAACAGAGATATTTTGACATGGCTCGTGCCAACGAACCTCCATGTCATTGGACAGGCCACTGCCACTGGAGTACCTGGGCAATGGCTATTGCAGCTTGTGCCCTCGCCAATTTTGATTGTCGCTATACACGGCTCTTTGTCGCGATCCTCTCACGCTTCCTGTTCTTAAACTTGGAATGTCAATCGTGCAACGGCTGTACCGAGAATGCTGTTGAAGGGCCCACGCCACTTCGAGTTCCGCGGCGGCCAATCTCGGATATCAGAGTGTCAACTATGTGCACATACATGTGCATACAAGTCAAGCAGAAGTCGAAATGGCATACTCGTACACAACGGCAGAACAAGGACAGTGTTGAGTAGTATCACACAAGAGTGAGCACTGCCTTTGTTGTGCACAATGCTTCTGGATACTGTATATGCCCACAATGTTTCATGTGTGATGCTTAAGAATGACCCAACATGCCCAAGAAAGGAGAGCAGGTTGCTGCGGGACCTGGGTTTTGCAGGCCCATCTTTTCTGTATCAGATTTACAGTGGGTACGCGCAGCATAACACCACAAAGTAGCTTTCTTTTCCTGAGTACTGTATTAAAGGTCGGGCTTAACCTGTGCACAGTCAGACGTCAACGGCTAGCACACCACGGCATTGATTGGCTACGTATTCAAAGTTCTTCCCCAGAACAACTATCACAGGCAGGAAACACCGTAAATACCGTGTGCCCGTGTATTCTTGACTTTATCAAGCCAAGTCTTGGGGTCGGCGGCGTAGACTAGAAAGGTCGCTCACAGAGCCGTACAATATCTTATCCCTGCAAAACTTTTCATTCTGTCAAGCCAATCCGGCCAACACCAGAACTCAGCGCACTATCAAAGCATGCAATGTTTGGTTGTTTGAGAACATGAGCGAATGAAGTTAGCGTACTTATTGGGCGAAGTGCACAGGATTCGAAGCAGGTCTTTAGATCAGTGCTTTGTTATTGCATGTCAACAAATATGTGTGAGTTCAGTATATGGATCAACATGTGTGATTGTCAAGGAATCAAGGGCTATTGCCCACAGTCTACAATCCAACCTCACATAACATTCTGCCGTAGTAGGTAGCTTAGAGCCTGCCCCCTAGACCCCAATCCCGAAACCCGGAACCCCAAAGGCTGAAGTCTACAATCCAATATACCAAGTATCTGGGTCAGTGTGACTCCGGACATCTGGGTTTATGGGTCCGCTGCCTCTGAAGCCTCGATCGGCGAATGGTGAAGCTCCACCCTTGGATGATCTTGCATGGCCTCCATCTCCTCAAGTATCCGTATCAGAAATCTGTTGGTTTGATACACAATCGCTTCATATCCCTGTCGTCCTCTACTATGGTTATAATTGTGACGAAGACTGGACCTATGAGCTATGTAGCAACAGCAGTCGTGTTTACACGGGAAGACAGGCATACGCGCATATGCACCATATTGATTCCACAATATTACCCCGTGTGCCTATGGACAACTCATTTGTTAATAAACAAGGCCAGGTGTTTATAGACGATGGACCACAGAACATGATTTTCCCATAAGCAGAAGCACCGCAAATGCCATTATTTCCATCGCATTCTCAGCCAAACAGATTCTTGGTCCAATCCACACAGGCTGACATATGGAGAAAGTCCTACGTATCCGTGGCAAAATTTGCAGTAAGGTGAGGTTTGTGAACTTTTTGCTGGGAGTCAGTGGCACATGCGGTGCTGGTGCTGGTGGGGGGGGGGGGGNNGGGGGGGGGGGGGGGGGGGGTCTCGAAACATCAACCCAAGACTCCTGCCCCCCCTCCCGCCCCCCTCATCACGTAACAAATACAAACAAACTAACAATAACAACCAGCATGTACCAGACAAGAGTTAAACGTTTAGCATCATATAGTAAGCATATACAACGAAGCACATGACCATGAACAAATCCAACAAATTACAACGCTGAAAACATGGTATCGAAACGCAGTGTAGCAATGGTTATAAACAAACCCTGTGTTTATAAACAGGCCTCGTGGTTTGTAACAAGTCAGAGTTGATGTTGTAGTTGGAAGCAAAATCACGCATGCACGCGCACCAAACGAACGACCAACTGAGACTGAAACCCACACACAACCACTCGAAACATGCAAAGCCACTGAAAATAGATAGGTTGCAAAAACGCAGGCCCCGCAGTTTCCTTATCTTTTAAACCACAAGAGTTTTGCCATTGCTCTACGTCCTGGATGTCCGGTACAAAACGATAGGCATTTGGAGCTCGTGGACTTGTCGAAAAGAGAAGCATCGATCGTGCATTGCGACTCGTCACCGGCTGAAAGTCGCGCGACTTCGGCTAGGAATTCCTCCCGATGGAGATCCAAAGGCTCGGGTAAAGCTGAGGTGATGCGGTTGATCTGCTCGTTTGCAGGCCGCAGCCCCCTGCAGAGACCGGCTCTCAGCTCTGTTCATCTGCTTCTGCATTCTGCAGATTCTGCGACAGAGGTCGCGGCCAGGGAGCGGGACGGGTGCAGGCGGCAGGCGAGTCCAAGGGGCGGTTGCATCGCAGCTCTCGCAGCTCCGTAGCGGAGGCCGAGCTCAAAGAAGAGCCTGGCAGAGGCGCTGGGACCGCTGGGACCGGGGCCAAACGGCATGGAACGGCATATTCTGCTCACTCTGCAGGCCAATGGGCAGAGGAGAGCCGGCCGGCGCAAAACGGGAGAGTGCGAGCGCTGCGAGCCCTCTTGTCTTGAGCGGAGGAGCAAGGACCTGCGGAAGACCATCTCCAGGCGCCCTTCCCCTTCCCCTTCCTTTCGTTTTTGTCTTCTGAAATCGGAGCGTTCTGGGAGGATGATCTCCATTCAGAGGCACGGGGGGAGCTGGTTCGGTGGTTCGGTGGTTCGCAGAAGAAAGGGCCGAGGGCCGAGAAGGGCGCGGTGGCTGCGTTCTGAGGCTCTCCACTCGCAAGGCTTTGGCAGATATTGAGGCGCGTCCGGTCCGTCGTCCCGTCGCCGCCTCCGTCGTCCCGTCCTTGTCACGTGTGAGGCCGATCATCTTCGAGATTACCTGACCTTCCTCTACCGGAAGGTGAGCACCTCTGAGAAGACTTAAACAAAAAGCGGCGGTTTGGGGCCCCCCCCGTGGCCAGGCCGAGCAGCTGCTCCTCTGGGAGAAGCTCGATGCCAAGATCTCCAAGGCGGTTGAACGGAGAGACGGAGAGAGAGAGAGAGAGGCAGAGAGAGAGAGAGAGAGGCTTCGCTCTTGACGCGAGGCGGCAGGCGAGGAGCGGAAGCCGGTGATCGAGCTCTGCTCCAGGGCCTCCTTCTCTCAGCACGGAGCCCATGACGGACTCGGACTCCGCATGACGCGCCCTGCTCGCGCTCTCCTCTTCTGCCTTCTGCCTGCCTTCTGCCTTCCGCTGCGCTTCCGCTGCGCCGAGGATGAAGAGCCTCCGCACCAGCTGCTTCGAGAACGACGAGGCGCAGGGAGGAGGTTCCTGTTGGGATGTTCGTCGGGATGTGAAGGGGTGAAGGGAGCCCCGCATGTCTGCCAGAGGATCTGGATCGCAGCGAGCTGGACGAGGACTTCAGCCCGGACCAGATCACCAGCTCGGCACAGCTCCGAAGGTGCTGCGTGTACTGCACTGCGAAACCTCCCCTCCCCGTTTGCTTCAGCCTTCTCTTATCCGCCTGCGGCCTGCGATTCAGGTTCTCCAACACGGATGCACGAGTCCGACGTCAAAGTGCGTTTGTCATTCAGATGCCCCAGGAGAGAAGTGAGACCGGAGTTGCTTGCTCCATGTTCTTCCGTGCCAGGAGGAACCCTTCGACGAGACAGATGAGGACCAGAAGATGGCCTTTCACAGACGCTGGACAGAGAAGGCAACAGTGAAAAGAACTTTCTGCAGGACTCTCGGGCAGTCGAAGGTGGGGGGGGCTCCTGTATACCACGAGTGGGGAGGGGGCCAGAGTCGCTTCGGGCGCAGGGCTCGAAATGAAGGTGCCGGAGGCGGAGACCCGATGCAGCGAAGAGTGAAATTGAAAGCTCTTTGTGGAAGCTTCGTCGGGCGAGGCGGCGTCGGCGGCGGCGTGCCCGGAGGCCCAGGCCCTGGGCCCGGCGGCTTCGCTGGGCCCGCACCCTCTCCTCGAGGCCTTCACCCGGCGCAAGGCCCGGACCGCACCCAGCGCCAAGCGCAGCTGCAATGCTCCAGCGGCTGTCAGGTGAAGGTCCAAGAAGTTCGCGATGTGCTGCCCGGATCCCTCGGCGTCCCTCCGCAAAAACCAACTCGCTAGTAGCCGCTTTACTGTCTAAGGACCCGAGTGCAAGGCAATCTCCGGCTGGAGGAGATCCAGAGCCGCAAATGAAAGTGCAGAGAGAAAAGTGCTGAGTCTAGCTTCGAGGAGCCCTTGGAGCCTGAGGGTGCGCGCACGGGGGGGCTGTCATGTGCCTGCGCGCGCATCACAGTGCTCCCACCGCGCCTCTGGCAGGCAAGACGCCCTTGCCCAGGGCCTTGGTGGTCGCAGTCGCCGACAACAGCCCAGAGCTCGTAGGCGAGGGCGAGGGCAGGTTTCAGGAGCTCTGAGGCGCTCGTCTGTTCACCGCTCTTTGTGCGCGCAGGACTGCTCTTGGAGTTCAAGGCCGACGCAGCAGCGCCCTACGAGGGGGAAAGCAATTTCAAGGGCTGGATCAAGCCCGGAACCTCGCTCCTGCACTCCGTCACCAACCGCAAGGGCCGCTTTGTTGGCCAAGCGCTCAGCTTTTCAGCGGAGTTCGACCAAAAAAGCACTCTAAAGAGACCTCAGCCTCTCTCTCTCTCTCTGAGCGCTAGGCACCATGCTCGCCGAGCGCTTGGAGAAGGTCGAGGAGAGCTCCAGAGCTCGCGAGCCGAACCGCCTGAGCCCTGCCTTGGTCGCTCGTCGCTTCGTGTGTCCTTGGGAGGAGCTCCTCCAGGCAGCCGCGGCAGCCGTCGCCCAGGAGGACGGCGCCTCAGAGATGCTCGGGGGGGGGGGGCGCGACAGCTGCTCGCAGCTCGAGGCTCCGGTGGACGACCTCGCAGCGCGAGTTGAAGAGGAGGTGTGTCAGTGCTGTGCAGTGCTGGGCAGCAGCAGCAGCTGGGCCTGGGGTGCCCCGGCTGGGAGTGAGAGGAGCTGTCCTCTCCGAGCCAGAGCCGCTCGGCCTTCCGCCAGAGCCCTACTGAGCCCTAGTACTAGGGCCCTAGAGTCTAGCAGAGCAGAAGAGAGAAGAGGAGAGCAGTCGGAGCAGGCGCCATCAGCAGCACTTGGCAGCCGGGAGAGCTCTGCAGGCCAGCCTTGCGCTCTCTTTCTCTCGCTCTCGCTCGCTCGCTCTCTGTTCTGATCGGAGGCACACCCAGGGCCACCCCATCGGAGCCGGGGCCCCAACTCACTCGCAGTGCGGCACAGGCAGCAGGCCTCGCACCACAGAACTCGCTCGCTGCTTTCGCTGGATGCTTTGAGGTTTACGAGATCCTCGAGCACCTCGGTGATGGGGTCAGCTCAGAGCGAGAGCGAGAGAGCAAGAGCGGGCTTGTCGCGGCGCGACTGCGGCGACGGCGACTGCGACGCAGGACACCAGTACCGTTTGGGGAGGCTGGCACCTGGAGCCTCCGCCTCAGAGCGAAGAGAGCCGCGGCCGCCGCGGACCCCGCGGCGCTGCGGACGCTGCGAGGTCCAGCGTCTCCGTGGCGATCAAGATCGAGGCCAAGTCCGACGAGGCGACTGCGGCGCCAGCGCTTTCCCCCCCGGTCTGGGGGCGGAGAGTTCGGAGCAGAAACTTACCCCACTGCGCGAATGCACGTGCACTGCGCGACTGCAGGGCGGGATGTGGGAGGAGATCGAGATCATGCGGAAGCTCAGGCATCTGTAGGCCGTTCACTGGCGATGCACATCAGTGACTTTTCCGCCCTAGGCATCCAAACGTCTGCCGGCTCTTCGAGACTTTCGAGAGCGAAAGTCAGGCCGCTGAAGACACGAGACTGACACGGTGTCCGCTTTTTTAATGCTCGGTGACGTGGCGTTTGCATGCCAGGGTCTCGGAACGGAGTTACAAGAACTCACATCAGCTTAGCCGTCGCTTCCAGAGAGAATCCCGGCAGCGGCCCGGCACCGCGGCGGCGGCGGTCGGCGCTCGCAGCGAAGCGGCGCTCTGCGGACCACGGAAACCTCTCTTCTGTTTTGTCGGTGCTTCCGCTGCCGCTCGGGGGCCGATCACGCAAGATGGGGCAGCAGACGGGGCCTTGCTGCAAAGTTGGAGACGAAGAAAGAAGACTCAGTCACGGTTTCAGTTGCAGCAGGGCAATAGCATAAACCGAGTGGCCACCTTGACCTGACAAGAGGCAAAGGCTCCTCTCAGACATTAGGGCCAGATGCGAAAACGGTCAGGTTCACACAGGGCTATCTCACCGGGCTATCCGTGACCGTTCATTGAATGTTCCTATGGCCCTATGGCGTATAGAGGCCGATCACGAAAGTGTCAGTTGCAACAGCTTCCCCCAGCGCAAGCCGGCGCAAGCCATCGAAGCTAGAAGGTTGTCGAGCCCTCAGCCTGCAAACTGCAAGCACCGGAGTTCCGTCGCTTTCGGACATTTGAAACAAGAGGTGCTGCGCCGCTGACATGAATGTGACTCAACATTTGATAACCGTGCAGTTGCGGCAATTCGTCCGTAGGTCGCCTGAAGAGGGTAAGAGCGGAAATCTGAGAGAGTGTGAAGTGAAGAGACTCAGAGAGGTCTTCATGGTCCTGGACCTCTGCCTTGGCCAGCACCCCTGACAGAGCTCTGAGAGCGGAGAGGAGTGGAGAGCGTGACTCCGGCAGCTAGGGGGGCGGCTCTACGATGTGCTCGCCCTCGTCGTGGCCTCGGCAGAGCGCCTCCCTCCGCCTTCGCGCCTGCTTTCGCCGCCGAGGATGGCGGACAGACCTGCCGGCCCGGTACCCAAAACAACTCGCAGAGTCAGAGTCGCAGAGACGCAGCGCTCTGCGAGGGCCAAGCGGGTGCTGAAGCAGCTGGCTGACGCTGCCGGGGGCCCTTTCGCCCACGATGGCTTCGGGCTCCTACAGTTCCTGCTTGGCGCCGTTCAATCGAGGTGGCTTGCCTCCACGCGCACAAGATCAGCCACCGGGAGCTGAGATGTGTTCACCATTGAGCCCTGCTCCGCGCCATCTTTGCCATGCTGTGCCTCCTCTGTACAGAGGACATCCAGCTGGAGAACTTCCTCCTCGTGGAGCTAGAGGCTCCTTTGGAAGAGGCCCGGGGAAGAAGTTAGAACCACCCTTGCCCAGTTTGGTTATATGGCACCACCCGCCCCGATATTTAGAATTACAATCGTAGGAATATTACTCGTATCAGCTCAAACTGGGCAAGGGGTTCCTCATAGACTTTGGTTCAGGGTTTAGGGTTCAGGGTTGTGTCAAAGCTTAATCTTCTCGGACTCTCCGATCATGTTATAACTCTAATGTAATTCTAACACAAAACTGCTTGTGTAGTATAATTACAGTATAGTATCATTGCATAAGAAGAATTAGCTTGTTTGTTCTGGTTTGTCATCAACACGTATCTCAATAATTGCTCTATCCTTGTGCTTTCCAAATATCATAAAGTAGTTCTCCAGCAACAGATCAACAACTGTATAACGTGATCATACACTTCTTGTATTTCAGATTTCTGATCCACGATCTTAGTTTTCTTGTATTCCTTTCTCTTCTCTCTGCATTTAATGCAATTGCGCCAAGGTTGCCCCGATCTATTGAACACGAATTGTTCTGCCGGCTTTTTGCTGTGGCATCTTGTGCATTTGATGGTCTCCATCTTCCGAATGTTAATAACACTATCCCTTTAAATATTTTTAATCTAAGCATTCACAACAAGTCGCAGTGTATTTAACATAATAATAAGAAAGTCTAGCGGAGTAATAGCGACGCTTAGAACAATCAATGTGTTTAACTTGCTTACAACGATAGCACTTCCTATCAAAATAATTGCCTGTTCCCATAATTTCAGTATAAGGATGAAAATCAACTGATATTTTATCTACTATTACTGGCATTATTATTTATTAATTTTTTTTCATAATGAGTTATTATGAAACTATGCACTATACACACCTGGTTCCTTAAGATTTAACGAAACTAATTCTTAATTAATGTCATTGCCAAACTCTTATGGTTTGCCTATGAACCTGTAGAACCTGCTAGGCACACGGGGACAATGGGGTTCAATTCCGTCTTCTATTTTGTTTGGGGATTTTTTGCCAAGATGGCCTGTCAAAATAAACTAGATATTAACAATATGTTTCTCATATTAAATAATGAGCGATGGAATACCTAAAGTAGAACCGATAGACATACCAGAATATAAGTATAAGAGTAGTAAATATGATATGATGCCCAAATTACCTGCTAGGATGTTATGTGTTGCCTCTTCAACAGGTGGTAAGACTGTTCTCATTCAAAAATCTAATATTGAAAATATACCGTGGTTCCTTTGAAAGAATATATTTTTTTCTCCAACTGTTCATGTTGATGACACACGGACACCAGTCAAGAAATATATAACCGATGTGATGAAGGTTGACACAGAAAAAGAGAAATTTCATTATGAAGAATATGACCCTTTAGCATTGAAGAAGTTAATAGGGACACAGCACAAAGTCATTGATTTCCAAGAGAAGAATAAACAAATAGACTTATTCAACATATTAATTGTGGTAGACGATATGGCAGATGATCCTAAATTCGTAAGATACTCAAATATTCTTCACGGTCCTGGCGCCGCCTTGCGAGGCTCTTGGTCTGCATGTCGAGGCACCGCTCTTCCGGATCATGATCCGTCGGCGCCTGCGCCTCCCCGTCGCGGATGAGGACCTCCCATGCCCGCTCTGCGATGGGGTCATGGACCGGTTCGGCGACCATGCGTTGGTGTGTCCCTGCGGAGGCGATCGGGTGAAGCGCCACAATCGCCTTCGTTCTCTGCTGGCCAGTCGCGCTAAGGCCGCCGGCTTGAACCCCGAAGTGGAAAAGCCTGGCCTCCGCCACGCCTGGATGCTCATGGAGGCCCTGAGGACGGGGTGCGGCGGGGTGGTGGCCGCAGACCCGCTGACGTCTGGGTTGGCAGTTGGGGCATCCATGGGCCGGCCGCCTTTGACCTGGCTGTGACTTCTGGGATGAAGTCGGGCTCCCTGGCTGCCGTCATCACGGATGCAGGTCAGCCAGCTCGAGACTACGAGGCCCGCAAGCGCGCGCATTGTAACGATAAGCCTGTTGACTGTGTTGACCTGATTGCCCACACGTGTCAAGCTGCTACGCTCTGACGTCTGTCGCTCAAGCCACGAACAGCTGCTGACGGACGCAGTGAGCCGAGAGAAAGCATGCTCGCTCCTGAGTTCTAGTCGCTTTTGCATTGCTGCCCACAGTTGGTAGCGTGAGCCTGTGACGTGATGGCCGCGCTAGATGAGCCCACTCCGCAACCGGCAGATGCAGAAAATGACAGTGCTCAGCAAGCGCCACAACCTCCGGCTGCAGCTACGAACGAAGCAGCTGAATGGTGGCGAAACAACTGGCGATGGTCCTCGTGGTGGGGAAGTCGTTGGGGCGACCAAGATTGGCAGCCCTATGAGCGATACTCCTACGCTACAGTTGGGGCCTGGGGAGGCCAGTCAGGGGAACAGCCGAACCCTGTTGCCGGGGATGCAGCAGGGGCTCGGCATCAACACCAGCAGCCTGGCTCGGATGCTAGGACTGAGGGTGCAGCAGCCGCAGCGGCAAGTTCCTCCACCTCTACGGCGACTTCGGTGGATCCGTGGACTGAGGCAGCCAGAGATCTTATCGGAACGGCGCGGGAAAACCCGATCTGGCGACAATGTGGGCTCCTTGGCCGGACTCCAAGGAGCCACAGCTCTGACAATGGTGGCTTCAGCAACTATGGCTACAAGGGCGAGTTCAGCGACCCGCCGGCGTGGCCTGGTGGAGCTATCGTCGGCAATGGACGCAGGCGATTAAGAGATGGAACAAGCTCACCGACATCCCGGTCTTTCGGAGGTCCGAGAAGGTTCTCCGCACTTTGGGCTGGGAGCTACAAGCAGACTTCGAGCATCTCACGGAAGCCCAGCTTAGCTCCAGTGACTACTTGGATCTGATCTTGCAGGTCATAGAGATGAAGGCTGGAGTGCAAGAGGATGCGGAGAAGAGAGCAGCTTACCGGGCGGTTCTCTCAAAGAGATGAGACGTTGGCCCAGTATGCGATGGGGGGCAGCGCGACTTCACTCGTGTTTCGGTCTGGAACTCCCAGCAGAACTTCGCATGTCTCTTCTTCGTGAAGGAGCAGGTCTGTCCGAGCAGAACCAGCAGAACCTCACCACGCTTTTGCGTGGTCGTGAGCTTGACGTGGACTGCCTGGCCCTCCTCTTGGCTCGGATGGACGCCCGTGTGGAGCGCGTTTCTGGCTTTGTGGCTCAGGACCAGCTCGAGGGAACTGGAGAAGTCTACCTGTGCGAGCAAGGCCCTGACAACGACGACTCCGAAGACGGGTCCCAGGACGAGCTCGACGAGCCGGACGTGCAGGCCTTGGAGGACTTGAATTTCTCCGAGGACCAGGCCTGCTACGTCTTCGCGATCCTCGATGGCCGAGGGGATCGTCGTCGCAGAACCTGGAAGGAGAATAAGAACTACAAGGCAGAGATGAAGAAGGACCGTGGTAGTTTGATGAAGGGCGTCTCCGGAGATCATCCCAGAGGAGCGACTGGTGGACTTCCAGGTGCTCGCGACCACAAGCCCAAGTTCCAGAAGCACGGCAAGCCCAGATGAAGAAGATTTCTCGATGCGGACTTTGCGATCGGAAAGGTCACTGGGCGGAGGACTGCCACTTGTCCCGGCCATCATCCTCGCAGACGGTGACCACTCAGAAGCCGACCGGATGTTGCTATCTAGGTCCCTCAAGTTCCTCCGAAGCCCCTTCAGGATGGGTTTTCATGGCTGGCTGTCTTTCGATGGCCGATCAGCTCAAGGCGGAGGCTTGGAACTTCTTGACTTTTCGGTCGGGTGACGCAATACTCGATATTGGAGCAACGCAAGATATTATTGGGTTGCCGGCCATGGAGGCTTTGGACCGCACCTTGAGCTCAGTCGGGCTTCGGTCAGTCGAAGTCCCCTCTGTGGCGAGCGCGCCGACTGGCATAGGAGGACAGGCCATGGTCGTTCGCTCAGTACTCGTGCCGACTCCTGGCGGTGTTCCGGGGGTCATCAACTTCCTGGTCATCCAGAGCAATGTACCTCCTCTACTGAGCGTAGGACTCTTAGAGCACTTGGGCGCATCGCTCAATCTAGTGTCGAATCACGTACGCTTTGAGAAGATTGGAGTACAGCTTCGCATGGGCGTTCAGACCTCTGGACATCGTACCATACCCCTAGTTCAGTGGACTGGGGGTCACTTTCCGGTGCCAGATGCCGTCAAGCAGGAGTATGGTTTGTCTGACACCGCTTTCGACAAGGACCCGGCGGTCTCCTCCCCGTACACAAAAGAAACGACCTCTCAGACTAGTTCCGTCGTTGCAGAAGATGGCAGCAGGGTAGGCAGTGCTGGAAAGCGATGTCGTCGTGGTGCGATGTTGTCTTCATGCTCAGTGAGTTCATGTGAAGCGGTCCATGTCGAGAGCAGCGCTAAAGCATCCACTATGGGAACCACTGAGCCGAATCTTCAGCATCTCGGCTCAGGATCGCTCCTCATGGGCAACCACTCACTGCTTGAACTGACGAACCTCTTTAGAGCCCGGATAAGCGGTACCATTGGCACCTGGAATCCAGCCAGAGGCTTTGAGGAAATTAGCCAAGTCATCTACCTTCGAACTGCGATTTGTACCAGCGTTGTCATGCACCCATACACGGTAAGACTTTACATGCTCAGCATCACTCTCAAGAATCTCTTGGTGGCACAGGTTGTCGTTCTTGATCTTGGGCAGCGTGCAGAGAGCCCGACCCCAGTCGCGAAGGCTGCGGATGCCATCTGGGAGCTTCACAGGTCCAGGAGGGACCTTCGTAACCTGCTTACTGTTCCCAGGGACTGCCTCGGAAATTACTGTGAAGTCAGTGGAGTGCGCGCCGGTGTGTCCGAAGATCTCCAAGAGCTCGAAGGGATCCAAATCAACCGCCTCGCTATCGGGCTTCGAGCGCTTAGATGCGTCCGACATGTTGCTCACCAACGTGCCCTCGAGAAGCTCGGGGTGGTGCACGGTGATGAGGTTGGCATCGGCAAGACGCTTCAGCCAAGCACGAAACTCGGCATCGCTGCATCTGCGCTTGAACGTGCCGCCATGGCCGGAAAAGGAGGCGACAGGCAAGAAACACTGGAGGGAGTTGCTGGCTCGACACTGCACCTGATGGGACACTGTCGGCACCCACACGCACAGGATGACCCTGGGCGACCCATACACATAGCAACACTCTCTTGCAGGGCATGTTCACGAGGAAAGGCTATACAAAGACATCAGGTCCTAAAAGCAACCCTAAAACCCCAGGGGAGCTACAGCATTAACCAGCCAGGACTACCTAGTACCCTGGTCCTAAGCCTCTGGGGCCACTTGGTGGCAGAGGTCGACACTTGAGTCTCTCGCGCTGGGCCTTTTTTGCCTTCAAGACGGAAGCTTCACTTGAAAGCTGGTACGTCCCAAGCTCGAGGACTGCACGGAGAAGATCTGCGGGATCGGCTTTGTCTTTAGTGAGCGCATCGCAAACCATCAGCTCTGTGGGACACCATCTGATTTGGAGATTCGCTCTCTCCATGCTTTGCTTGATTATGGCGATATCTACACCAACCCTTTTGTCCTGAACCCCTGTGACAGACGAGAGGCTAGTGACGTGGTCGTAAAGGCTTTTACGGTCTGTCACACCAACAATCGGAGTCTGCTTGAAATACTTCTCGCTGTTCCTAAGATCTACAGGGCCTGATACCGCTTCGGCTACCTGGAGGGCCATCCATTCCGCGATGGCAGAAGCCGTCGAGAACGCTTGAGCTTCGCCTCCGAGAGTTGACGGAACTACTCTCTGAAGCCTGTAGGACTTCCAGTGAAAGGGGCTCCACACGGAAGGGCGATTCTCAAGGAGGTCTGTCTCGGAAAACGCTAGTGTGTAACCTCCTTGCGTGCGCTCTCGCTTGGCGTTTGCCCATGCAGCGTCACTGTGCATGCAGATGCAGAGCTTCTGAAGATTCACGCTACGAACCCTAATCTCAACATCTTGGAACTGCCTCGCCCTATGAACCATCTGATTAGCATACAGAAGATCCTTGACTTGCGGGTTGGGGAAACACTGCTGGGACATCGAAACCTGCACCGCAATGTCAGGCCGGCTCTGGCTAGCGAGCCAACTGGCAGCACCGTTCAGTGCACGCAGAGAGGCAAGCTCGCGAGCAGTGACGGGAGAATCCTTCTGAGCAGCCCTATCCTTGGACAAAGAGATAGGTCGCAAATGCTGGGTGTACTCTCTCTGCTGATAGGAAATCTCAAACATGACAGGGTCTTGATTGCAAACTACTCCACAGAATTCCCCAGCACCGACACGCCACTTACGATAAGGGAAGCGGGCTTTCAACTGACGAATGGCTTCTTCGTAGGCCTCACCTTCGCCGCCTGTGATGCTGTCGTCTACGTGCGCGCCTACAGTGTAAGAGTGACCAGAGTCTAGAACAAGATCATGTCGCGCCGCCAGAAGCGCCCTGGCACTCAGAGTTTGGTACGTTTTGTACAGTGTCGTTTGTGTCTCACGTGATGTGAGAAAGTTTGTGTCTAGACGTTTGAAATCAAAGATTCTTCCGTCTAGAGGCGGGGTGACAAACTTTACATGTACATGCATAGTCCCCATTACGTGTATAGCCTTGTTTAAGAAACACTTGCAGTTCAGACCAGAGACAGCTTGTTCGTGCAGGCGTCAAAGTCACAGGAAAAGTTTTCACATTTCCTACAGAAGTTCTTGGGCACCGATTGTCCTCCGATGGAACCCTGGGCGAGCTACTTCGGCAAGTCACTTCCGGGAATCAGTCGAGGGCGGTGGATGTCGTCCGCGAAGGACCACCTACCGATGCGGACGAGCTGGCCCCAGTGCGTCAAGTTGAGGAAGGAATACCCCTCCAAGAGTCGATTCCTCCTCCCGTTTCCCGTGAAGAAGATCCACAAGCCCCTCGAGCTGCCCCTCCTGCACGGAGGAAGCTCCAGCCTCGTCCTCTTCTGCTGAACCGACGTGAGCTCCTGGGACTCCGATTGGCGGTCTGATGAATATCGTGCGCAGAGGTGGTCCCGCAATACCGACCACTTCTCCCCGTTCGAGAACAGTCTCCTCGAAGGACAGACCGTACCACATCCTCGGACGATGGCTCGGACCTGTACGCCTACGACATAGACCTGCACGGCTACTCGCTCCTGGCAAAGAGGAATGACGAGATCTCCCTCAAGGAGCTGAGCGAGAAGGAGAGAGAGAGCTCTTTGCGGCTTCGGACGAGCTTGAGTGGGGCAGCGTGCTCAAGACCAAGGCCGTAAGGGTTGTGACTGGGAAGGAGGCAGACCGAGTTCGAGCACTTCATGGGAGCCGGATTATCTCCTCTAGAATGGTTCGCCGACGTAAGCCTCTGGACAAGATTGGTCAATGGAAAGCGAAATCGAGGTGGTGTCTCCATGGTCATTCGGATCCAGATACCGGCAGCCTGGTCACCTACGCCCCGACGCCACAGGTGGAGTCGATCATGACCTTTCTCCAGGCTGGAGTGAACTTGGGCCACCACTTCGCTTTCTCAGACATCAAGAACGCGTTTTGCCAATCAGACAAGTTGCGTCGGCCTAATGGACCTCTATATGCTCTTCCTTGTGAAGGGCTGCCAGTTCCAGAGGGTGCCTTGATCGAGATCATCGTGCCAGTCTATGGACTGGATGACGCGCCAGCTGCTTGGCGAGCCACCATTTCCAAGTTTCTCGTGGAACGCGGGTTCACCAGGAACCTGATCGAACCGTGTTGGTTCATGCGATACAATCAGCAAGGGAGGAACACTGCTCAGATCCTGGTGGAGGTGGACGACATGATTGTCTCGGCAGATCCCGACGAGAAGTCTCGGGTGAAGGAAGAGCTCTGCGGGCGCTTCGTCTTTGGCAAGTGGGACGAACACTCTGCGGAGTACGCGGGAAGGAGGATCGTCTCCCACGAGGACCACGTCTCTGTTGACCAGGAGAAGTATATCGTCGAGCAGGTGCATCCCATCCCGCTGGCAAAAGGACGACGAAAGGATGGAGGTAACTTGTCTGCCGAGGAGTTCACTGCTCTTCGGTCGGCGGTCTACCGCATCAACTGGGTCGCTAAGGAGACAAGACCAGAGCTATGTGGTCTGGCCTCGATCATGGCCAGCCGACTTCCCCACGCCACGGTGGATGACATATTGATTACCAACAAGGCGATCAACCACCTTCGAAACACTGCCGGGCGCGCCTTAAGGATTTGGAAACTTCATCCAGACAAGATGATGGCGTTCCTGGCTATCTCCGACGCAGGTGGCATCAATACCAAGGACTCCGAGGTCGACGAGCTCGGGCTTCCGGCAGATGCAACACAGGGAGCCTGGATGGTTTTAGCAGCGGAGGATCTGCCAGTAGGCGCCGAGAGAGTGCGCGCCACTCCTTTGGCGTGGAGGAGCTCAAAGCTTAAACGGAAGGTCTTCTCCACGTTTGGTGGAGAGACCCAAGCTATGCTGCAGGGGATCAACGAGACGGATTGGCTGCAGATCATGTACCGCGACGCCGTTCACCATGATGTACAGTTGAAGAACTGGAGGCACTCGTTGTCTCCTCATATGGTGGTGATGCGGGGCGAGCGCGAGCTTGGAGAACGACAGAGGCAATGCTCGGTCACCGACGCGAAGAGCCTCTACGACTGCATCCTCAAGGAGCATCCGCAAGGACGTCAGGACAGAAAGGCGTCGCTCGAATTGGCGGTCATAGTCCGGGACTTGGAACAAACCAAGTCCATATGGTGCGCTGGGTTCCTCACCAGAAGATGATCCTCAAGCCACGAACAGCTGCTGACGGACGCAGTGAGCCGAGAGAAAGCATGCGCGCTCCTGAGTTCTAGTCGTCGCTTTCGCATTGCTGCCCACACGCATCTGAACACACAGGCTTTGTGCATGGCCGAAGGCCTTCAGTTTGTGCCGCTGGTGGTGGAGGCCGCGGGTGGCTGGGCACCTGCCGCGCGCCGTGCCTGGAAGGAGCTGGGTGAGCAGCCTTCGGCCCCGACAGGCGACCCGACATCTGAAACTGCGGAGCAACTCCTGCAGGCGCTGACGGTGACACTGCAGCGTGAGAACGCACGCGCAGCGCTTCGCCGCCAGGGCCTGCCTCACGCGGACTTGCGGATGCTCCCAGAGCCCTGAGCGCTAGGCTGCTGCGCAGTTCGCTTCGTCACACTCCGCTCCTTCGTCTTTTCGCCCGTCCGCGCCGGGGGGCGGCCTCGCCGCACCCTAGGCCGGGGATTCATTTCTCTCGCCCGTCTGTGCCGGGGGGCGGCTTAGCCGCACCCTGGGCCGGGGCCCTCTCTGCTCAGGCCGGTTTGTATTCCACGTGCTTAAGGACACGGTTTTCCCGCCTTTTTCCAGCAGCTTCTTACCTCCCTGCCTCAACATCGGCACCTGTAAGCAGGGTCTATTTACTCGTGGAAGACATTCAGCAATTTCATGCATATCATCCACTCAGAAATACAATGTATTAGCACCAATTATTCGGCTTAATGCTAGCTCTTTGTTTATATGCAGGTTGAAGAACATGAACGAAGTTAATAGTTTCCTGGAAGAAAACAGCGCGCTAGTTGATAAGACAACACTTTACGACAATGCTTTGAAATAGGAGATAGTTAATAATATCATTAACACAACGATACTGGACAACAATGTAAAGTAGTAAAACTGAAACAAGGACATTTCCTTCTTTTCTTTAGCGCCTCTACTTTCTTTTCCTCTTCTTCCAATTTCAGTTAACAATATGTCAGTTTCAGATACTTCACGACTTTTTTGTTTTATTAATTCCATACAAACTTTATACTGGTTTTCAAACTCACTCATATATAGCGTCATATATCAAAAGTCTTTAGATTTTCAAATAAGGAAGTTTCATAAATCTTTAGATTGTTTTAAACTTTGTTATTTCAAGCTTCGCTTCAAACAAGAAAGGTTCAATATTCTTTAGATTTTTTAAAATTTGTTATTTCAAGCTTCGCTTCAAATAAGAAAGTTTCAAAAATCTGTTGATTTTTTAACTTTGTTATTTCACCTTTCATTGTTGTCATTTCTTATTTGATTGATTTAATCAAATCGTTTATTTCCTCATTCTCTTTCAAGGAATGTTGTAATGCAGACCATAGAATGGGGACACACATACTATATAACCAAACTTTAAAATAGCCATCTTTTCCGTTTATAATAATATTATCCCATTCTGACGGCATCTTATCGGTTAAAAAGTCGTTTGCTATCATTCCACAACACGACTTATCACCGTTTTTTTTCGTTATCAATAATTATAATTATATGTTTTAGGAACAATATATTTTGTTAACTCTATTGCTTTATTTCTATTAAACTCGCGTATGTTTTCTTTTATAATCTTTTATCACTACTAGGACCAATTGAAACAGTATATGTAATGTGTGCGATAATATCAATACCAACATCACTAGCAGTTAACACATTTTTAGTTCCTATTTCTATAATTGTATCTCCGTGTGTATCTGGATTTCTAAAAAGTTTTTGGTCTATAGGTCCGGCTAGTTGTGTATGTGTTATACTTGCCTTTTCAAAGAAATTAATGCTACTTTCTAATACTCTAAATTCTGGCGTTCCTGTTGCTCCAACATCAACATCAAAATCTCTTTCTGCTGTTAATTTACCAATTACATTAACCGTCTCATTACAAACTGTAGCCTTATTTAATGTAATACCTGCAGATTTATTCAATTGCAAAAATATTTCAGAGGCTTGTGGGTCGGCACTTCTATTTGATTGAATACAACACTGTTGTTCTACTGTTGTAATATAGTTCAATGAACAATTCGCGTTTGATTGTTGGTATATCTTACCTCTACTATTAATTAAAATATTATTATTAAATGTATTATCAGACCCATTAAATATACAATTTCCACCAAAATTACTATTCCCTCCTCCTGCTACGTTTAATCTATTAGAACCAGCAATAGCACCAATACCAAGGTTCAAGCAATAGGCACCCTGACCTGAAACAGTATTCAATAATGATAAACTCGGGCTATCATTACTTGAGTTATATGCATTAATATTAAATGAGTGCATCCTAATATATCCTTGCGAGTTTTTCACATCTAAAACGCGCGATGCGTCTGTTGTATTTTTAAATACTGTTACACCGTTAGCATTAGTTGAAGTTATTGTATCTCCATTCATTGTAATATTATTATCAACTTCTAAACTATCTACTTTTGTAGCACCACCAACGCTTAAAAAATAACCACTTTCGCTTGCTTTACCTATTCCTACTTCTGCACTTGTTAAACTACCTAACCCCATCCTATTAGAATTATTATCGGCACTATTATCATTTAAAATCACAATATTCCCGTCTCCTGTATTAGCATTAGTACATCTTGTGCCGTGCCGTCTCTTATTCTTAATGTTGGGTTAGAATTATTAGATATACGCCATAAAGAAATACCACTGGTGCTAACTGGTAAAAGTATAGTATCATAATTAAAACTCGTAGTGCCAAAAGCAATTAACTGTTTAAAAAATGTTGTTGCGTTTGTTGTAGTATTACATTCAATATAAGTATTTGTATCTGTGTCGTCGTTATTTCGGTTTATTAATCGTATAGCACTTGCCGTTTCATTTATTGATAAATCTAATGAAATGTTTGATTTTGTAGCATTCGTGTATCTTTCAATACTTGTGTTTGAATTAACCAACTCAATAGGATTGCTAACACCACCACCTGCTCCTGCTATTAAACCATCAACCTCACTTTTATTATAACAATTGGTGGCTAACTGACTATTAGTTTGATAATTTGTTGTTAATGTAGCTGTTGTAGCATAAGGAGTTAGTGCTGTGTTATCAATCCAGTTATTAGCGTCAATTTCGCTCTTATTATGAAAATTGGTGGCTAGTCGTGTATTAGTTTGGTAAATATCAGTTAAATGTGTACTAATAGCATTTATAGCATTAAAATTATCTAATGCTTTAGTATCAACAACTGCAATAGCACTATCTACTTGTGTCCGATTATAAAAACTTGTATTTAGCTGTGCCGTTGTTTGGAAGTTATTGCCACTAAATCTTGACCGGCATTTTGTGCTATGATTGGCGCTAGTTGTGTATCTAACTCTGCTTGTGTTATACCGCCACCTGAACCGACGTTAATGTTTGATATTTCATTGTCCACATAGGTTATTATTGCATAATCTTGCTGTAGTGATGACGTGCCAGTCTCACTAACTGTAATGAACTCTGTAGCATAAACTACACGTGAACCGTCTAATGTTATTGATTGAATATTCATTAGTATTACTATTTTGGATAATACTATTAGTATTTGATAACAATAATATTATTCAATAATATTAACTAATCTTATTGTAAGGATTTCTCATAATTTTGATGGTGCTTTGGTTTTGAATGTCTTGATTTGTTTAGTATTAAGAACTTTATACCACATGGACATTCTATAGTTTGTTTGGTATATTAGTTAACCCTATCTTTGTTTTAGTCGTATCTTTGTTTAGCACGTTCTTTTATTCTTTCTTTGTCTCTCTCATATCGTTCTTTTGCTTGTTCACTTCTCTTGTCCTTGTTTGCTACATGCTATAATTTGTCATATGCTTTCTTTTTTTGTTTGTGTTATTCATAATATTATTTTTGTTGTTTCAATCTTTGTTCCCTATTATTACGATAATTCGTTCTCGGTCGTTCATTTATTTCTTCTTTATGTTCTTGATAATATTGTTGCTTTTGTTCTTGTAGTCGTTCTTTATTATCTTGACACCATTGTTTTTTTATATTCTCTTATATGCTCTTCAGTATTTTCCCTATATTTTTTACTTCGTTCCTTATCTTCTTCTAAATGATTCAACCTATACTCTTTATGTTGTTCTCTGATTGTATCTACATTATCTTGATAGTATTGCTTATGCTTTTTTCTTGTAATTCTTCTTTATTATCTTGGTAATCAATACTGTTTCTTCCATTCTTTTATTTCTTCCTTATGTGAGGCTCTGTATTCTGCGTTTCTAGTTTTTATGACTTCTTTGTCATTTTCATAATAGTTCTTGTCGGAGTGCTTCTTTGTTTCTTCTCTCTCTTCTCTTGACACAATAGGTTTTGATAAATTTAAACCTGCTTTATACTTTTCAATTAATTCTCTCTCTATCCTCTTTGCGTCTAGACTATCTTCACATTTTCTAGTTTCAATAAGTATCATATCCCAGTTATTCCACCCTCCATTTTCATTATTAAATGATATACCAAAGCGGTTGATTTTTCATCTGCCGTTCTACTACATAAATGTTTGTGTTTGTTCTTACGTTTGATAAAGTCCGTGGTGTGTCCAATATATAAACTCTTTATATCTGTGTCTTTGCAAACAGTTTGTGTAAAAATATGTTTTTGAATAGTCAATCGGTTTTAACGGCATAATGTCTTATAATATACTATATGAATATTTCTTTAAATACACAACACTCCCATCCGGCCTTATCTCGACCACATTTTCTGAGATGAGATGCACAAATATCTCCTGTATAAGTTCATTTTCTGTTAATGTTTTGTATGGTTTAATCTTAGCCGTCATCAAACTACCCATCTTAGTATTTATACCTGTTAGATTTTGCTCCTTCATTTTTTCAGATGTTATACCAATGATAAATTTATTTGTTGCATATTGTTCATAAGTAATGCTACATGCGTCTTGGTCTGGTGTATGATAACATACGACGTAAGAAATACATGTGTTCTGCAATTTGCGATTGCCACGAAATATTATGATTCTTGTCAGCAAACCCATAACCAGCATCAGCACCAGTAGCATTAGAACCACGGTCGTTAAATCTTGAGTCAATCATGGGATTCTAGAAATAGTTAAATCGCTTATTAACATAATTGTCTGGTAAATACTAGCAGTCTTCTTTTCCGTTTGTTAAATGATTACCTCGTTGAGTTGTATAGAAGGTAATGAATGCACCGTTTAACTTACTCGCCGATTTTGCGACATTCAGTTTATTTCAGTTCCGTTCGCGTTGAATGACTGTGTTAATGTGTGATACATAGGATAAACAATTTTTAACGAACCACTCTGTAATAAATGACTTGTGGTAGTATTATTTACGGCGCTGTCTAATTGAACAACTTCTGCGCTCAAAATAATATTGTTAAGTTGCCATTTTGNNTTGTCGTAGTGTCTCCTTCAGTAAAAGGAACCCCTTGCCCAGTTTGGGTAATAATACCACCTTAGAACATATAGATGGGGTAATTCGTTATTCCTATACTTGTATTGATAATGGGGAAGTAGTAGTGATATATTGGGTGGAGTGTAGGGGGGAGTATAGGAATAATCGTCTANNCGTCTAATGGGTTGACTGGTGGTATTTTTACCCAAACTGGGCGAGGGGGGCCAGCCCCAGGCAGGCAAGCGGGAAAAGGGTCCCTGCGTCGCCTTTGCTAGGCGACCATCCGGCTCATCGACTTCACGACCTCCAAGGTGAGAAAACAGAAAATGCTCCTTGTCCCTCCGCCTTGGTGATCTTTTTTTCGTGTGCCTGGCGGAGGATTTCTCCGCCGGCCAGGCCAGGCACTGTTGGTTTTTGTTGCAGCTCCGCCGCCGCCTCCTTTCCGTTGGGAAAGGCACTGGTCACCAAGATCTGCACACCGACCTATGTGGCCAAAGAGATCTTGACCCGGAAGATGGAGCCCTACACTGAGAAGGCCTGCCGCTGGAATGGCGGGAAGTCGTGTACTCGCGGTGAGAGTGCGTGCAGGTCGATGTGTGGTCGCTTGGCGTGGTCTTCTACATCCTCTTCTCTGGGCATCCGCCCTTCAGCGGGGACACGGACTTTGACGTTTTGAAACAGGCCCGGGGAGGTTGCGGGGCCGCGGGCCGGCCCTGAGAGAACAGAGAGGGGGAGAGAGGCCGATGTAGGCGGTTTGAAGCCGTGCGGCTCTCGCGCCTCTGTCTGTGTGAGGTGAAGAAAGGGGCCTGGAGCTTCGAGCCGGCCAGCGCCTGGGAGGGGGCCCCCAAAGAGGCGCCAAAGGTTTTCACATTCTCAAGTTCAATTGTGGCTTCTTGGCCTCGGCACGGCATCCTCTCGGCAGGGCATGGATCTGATCCAGCAGATGATCGCGCCGGCGTCGGAGCGCCTCTCGGCACAACAGGCACCGGCGCGCCCAGCCCCGCAGCAGCCGCGCAGCCAGCGCCGCCGCGCCTCTCCCCGCCGGTGTGCGTCTGCGTCCTCCGCAGGTGCTGCGCCATGGCTTCCTCTGCTGAGGGCGAGACGGGCAGGGAGGCAGGGAGGCGGGACACGCTCCCAAAGGGAGCCGTGGCAGCCCGTCCCTTTCGAGGAAAAGTGCTTGGCCCAACTTCAGAGCCGCACAGCCGCTGCACAGCACCTGCACAGCACCTTCTGGCTGCTGGCTCTCACTCTTTGAAGCCGTTTAAGAGCCTCGACAGCACAGACAAGCCGGCAAGAATGGAGTTTGAGCGATGAGCGCCTCATGCCACAAGTAGCCAGCCCAGACTTGACTAGCAGAAGCGGGTGGAGATGCCTCTTTGGCCGTGGCCATGGCCCTCTTTTGCATGTGCGCTGGCTGCGCTGGTGCTGAGCTCCGGCGTGGCCGCTGACTGTTCCTTCCAGTTCAGCTCCCAAGCGCGGGATGCGCCCGGGGGAAGCTTCGTGCTTGCCACCGCCTCCAGCTTCCTCGTGCTTCGCCAGGAGTCGTTTTGCAAGTTCGTCTCAGCAGGTCCCACAAACATTCCGTGCGTTTTCCGACCCGTCACAATTCGGATAGCCACTGTCAAGGGATTCTCTGCTGCCCCTTCCTCTGTTCACAGGTTGTCACCCTGAGCTCTCAGCCCCTAGGTGAAATTCCCGGATCAAAGATTTATGGCAAGCCTTTGCTGCTTATGCTGGGCAAAGCCACCTCAGATGTGTTAGAGGAGCATCCTCCCATGGCACATCGCAGCAGCAGGACTAGAAAAGGTGGACAGGACCCAAATCCACCAACAACGTCATAGCCTTCCTCTCAATCAAGCAGTTTCCGATTTAACAGCATTACATGCACGGTTGCAGCAACCGAACTTGATGAGCTAAAGCCACGTTTGCAGATCAGAGACATGCCGGCAGGCACAGATTGAACAAGCAAGCATGGCAAACATGATCACGTCACGTTTTTTCTCCACGGCCTTGCGCCTGGCCCTGAGACGGACTGGCGTGGATAGTCAGGCAGCCAGCATCCACGTCTGAAATGTGCTGACGTAGAGATCGCCAGCTTGCCTGCAAAGCCGCCGAATGTACCGTCAATGTTGCTTCCGCGCTTGGCGATCAACGATGCGCTTTGTGTCTAGTGCATACATGATGCTAGGCCTATACCTCATGACGATTGAAGAATTCCGTCGACCATTTCTGTCAAGCAGTGAGTTCTTCTGTCTGTCTCCGTATGTCTCTGTCTGTGTCTGTGTATGTCTGCGTCTGTCTGGGTGGGTGATAAGTGGAGGCAGGTTTGCCGAGGCTGTTGCAGCGGCTGGACAAGTCGTGACTCCAATACTTTTCCGCCCACGGCGCAGTGAAAGCCCGAATCCACCGAATCCAAGCTACGCGTTACCTTGCAAGGCCCACATGAGGAAGTGGCAATGCACGACCCACGCCCCCCCGTGAAGCCCGGCAAACAGGCGCTTCTCGCATCACGAATCGGTTCTCCGATCCGGGTCTCTTGCGTGTTGTTGTTTGTGTGCGGGTGGTGCTTACAGCGACAGCTTGCAGATGCTTGCAGGACGGAGCAAGGATTCTTCTACAGCATTATTCCAAGAGCTGCAAGCTTGACACGTCAAAAGACGTGGTGGTGAACACTTCTCTGAGCTTTCTGCGGCACGGAAACGGCCTGGCTGACGCTGTGGCCTTTGCTAAAGGAGATGCCATCGCTGTTGCTTGGACAGTGGATGGCAGCCTCTACCTCACCATTTGCGAGGCGGGGAAGGGTCCTTTTTCAAAGTTTCAGCAATGCAAACGCAGCCGCAGCCATCGCAGCCCACAGAATGCCACAGGCCTCCGCCTTCCATTTCCTCGGTGGAGCCGCTGACGCATGCGACTCGCAGTTGAAATAGATACGCTTGGCAAAAGAGCATGCTGAGATTGCAAGCCTTGAAGTGGGGGGTTTGGGAGGGGCTTAGAGTCGGTGCAGGGGCAAAAGGCCCGGATGTTTCCTCGCCGGAGGTTCGGCGCCCTTGCTGGTGGCGTCGGCGACGCAAGGAGGCGTCTTGAGCCCAGGAGGCGGCCGGCCTTTATCTGCTCTAATCAGCTGAGGCTTCAGGCCCCTTTAGGCTTTTCGGCTGTTTTCTCGACGGCAGATGCTAGAGAAACACAGGGAGCAGGGCCCCGGGTTTGGGGTTTGTGCACGTGTGAGCAAACTTGACATCAAGAAAAATACGCGGTTGAAGGGAGTTTCTGGCGGAGGTGTGCGACTTACTGCAGCAGAGCCAGCATCAGGAGCCTCAGGAGCCTCTAGAACTGGCTTATGCCGTGGGTCCCCGCAGCTTATCGGGGCGCTTCTCAGGAGCTGGGCGAGGTGTTCTGCTGGCTTTCAGCACGTGGGAGGAGGCTCTTTCACGCGCGCGCAGGCGCCGCGCGCTCGGCGCCTGAGCCACTCCAGCGATTCCATCCAGGATGGCTGGGGTGTCAGCACCCGAATTTGTGATCTCAGTGGCTGTGGCCAGCCTTTGGACTTGCCGCCCAATCCCCAGTCCGCTGCACCGACTGGAAAGAGCCAGACGGCGAGACCGCGAGCACCTCGCTGAGGCGGCAAGCGAGCCAGTGGCCCACAACTCGGCTCCAAAAGCGCTCGAGAAGCGGCTGCAGTGTTCGTAAGAGAGGCCGCGCTGGTGAGAGTGTGCGCCGCTCCGAGGCTGCCAGAGCTGGCTTGGCCGAGAGCTCGCATGCTTTCTGTGCACAGGGCACGTTTGCTGTGCAGCTGGTGCGAGTGCCGCGCTGCCCTCTCAGGTGCAACGACTCTCTTTGGGCACTCTGGCTGGGAAATGCCACCGGGCAAGGCCCCCCCCTTTTCCCCCCCCCAGGGCACACACACACACACCATAATTCATAATCAATGCACCATGTATACGACTGCACGGTGCCCTGAGGATCCAGCAGCGGTCCTTTCCGGCGTTTCTTGGGCACTTCCCGAGCCTGGAGCGCAGCAGTTCCTGTGGACCTCCATGCCGACAACGGCATCAGTGCTGCCGCAGAGCAGCACGAAGTGGAGCAGTGCCAGAAGAGGGAGAGAGTGCTTATAAGCATTTGTTTTGAGCATGCGTGACAGCCTTCACCTTGTCGCTTTGCCGAGGCCGCCACGTGCCGCGGGGAGGAGGTTGTTTCACTGTGGCTTGAGAGCGGCGGCGCAGAGGTGAGATGGAACTACTCCAAAGCACCCGCAACCGCCGCAACTGCGAGCTTCCGGAAGCTCTCGGCCACGACAAACCGTGGGCGTCTGCTCGTCAGTGGGGCCCCCGGCTTGGGCCTCGGAAGGGTGGCCGTGGTGGCGAAGAGTGGTCTGATGCTCCTCCTCAGCAACTCCCCGAGCGGCAAGCTGCAGGCAGAGAGTAGGACGCCCTAGGACATCTAGGACTAGGACTGGAGACTTCCGGCCAGCATCAGCCGCATCAGCACCTCGCCCTTCGCGGCGGCTTCCATTAGCATCCTCAGTGTCCTCACTTGTTTCTTGGAGGAAAGCGGCGCAGGCAGGCAAGCATCAGCAGCATCAGCACATCCTTTTTTTGGGCGGACGCCTTGCAAAGCGACCGTTGGCTTTATTGCATGGGGAATTGCAGTCGTCATCAGCATCATCCACACACACACACACATCACACACCTGTTGATCAGGGAAGCGGCCGGGCCGTAGCGGCGTAGCGATTTATAGGCTTTCGTTCGCAGGTCCAAGCGCTGGACTACGCGTCTCCTCGTGGGCCACTTCTTTACCCCATGCACGACATCGCCCTGGCGGCCCAGGACGTACAAGTCTCCATGGACTGCGCAGGCCCGGTGAAGGAAGAGAGCGGTCGTGGCCCAAAGGGCGCGCTGCAGGCTCTGACGTGGAGTGCGACGGGGCGCTGATCTGCTGGTACTTCGGAGGTTCCGGGTGCGGCCCATGGGCGCCAAAAGCGCTTTTTGCTTTGGGGAGGCGACCTGCACACCGAGCCGAGCTCTCACTGCAGCTACCGAGGCCCCCGCTCTCCGCTCTCCGTCTCCCAACTCCCTGCTTTTGGCCCTGGCCCTCCAGGCTTGGCGTCGCTGAGAGAAGCGGAAGGCCTGGGCACCGCAGGCGCGGCCGGGGGGGGGCGAAAAGCGCCACTGCAGGGGTTCTTTCCACGCGTGGGGATCGCTTTCGAACCGCCCAAGAAGCGAACAAGTCTCCGAACTGCTCTCGGTGCTACTCGTAGATGCTGGGTGAAGAGAGCTGCTGTTGCTGCAGCGCCTTTCGGATGCCAAAAAGGGCACATCATCAAGATAGTTGTCATCCATGTCACCACCGCTACTTCAAATAAACGCAGACCACGTTCCAAAGAACCGTGTAGGTTAGGGACGAAGCAGGGGGGACTAGTCTACCGGGTGCCCCAAACTCTGATTCCAACCTGAGGCCCTTGCCAGAACAGTACGCTTCTCGATTTGCGGGTGGCACTGGACAGTGCGAATGCGTCCGTTCAGACTCTGCGAAGCAATGCTTACATATGCATGCATGACAAGTCACTACCGACCGCACTCCTCCTCACGTTTCACTACACAGAGAAAAGTGCTCAACAGTGGGCACTGACAATCTCATAAAAAAGCACAGTACTAACAAGTGGGCGTTCCCGGAGCAAATTCACCTACCTTCACCACCGTCATGGTGCATGGTCAACTGTTGCCCTCTAAAGTTCCAGTACCTACCACCAAAATAACACGTAGCAAAGGAGAGAACTCTGTTGGTGAGCACTGAAGCTCATGAGAAAAGCAATGACCCACCCGTCGTAAGCAGACTACGGCAACATCTTTGTCTGGTCCCGAGCCCCGCACTGCGCCCGCAACGCATGCGACTTAACGCCGAACAGCTTTGATCTTGCTTGCTCAAACGCGCTGCGCCAAAAAATCTTTGTCAATGGATCCGGTGGAGTTTCTGTATCGCGAACCTATCTGCTGCGCAAGCCCAAGTGCCTAGTTCTCGTAGCCTGGGGATCGTGGTGTCCTTTCACCAGATTGGTCAAACACGCGGCATTGTCCCTGTACAAGGTCGCAGCCGGCCACATTGTGAGCTTCCCAAGTGTTTCACGCACCTTGAGTCACCTTGATGCCCATTTCCAGCGCGGTGGTGCAAGCATCTCTGCTTCGACTGCGTTAGCTATGACGTGTTGTCCCCCATTAACTACCTGTAGGGCGCCAATGCGACTGCCGCCCGCGCCCACACGCAGCGATGTATCGCCATAGAAATGCATTGGATCACTCATCCCAGCCATATTCTTGCACCACAGGCCACAGGTCTTCGTGTGCAATAGGTCGTGCCACCCCGACAGCCGATTTGACTGCCTTCGTGAGGCACTAAAGGTGATCCTCCCGTAAGCGTTGCGATCATCAGGCTTCCGATGTGCGATTGTGCAATCTGGAAGTGCGAGCACGTGAATACTGGACGCAAAGACACGCAAACCTTTCGCCTCTCTCTCCATGCTCAAGTCGACAGCTTTTGGTAGGAATGGCCATGAAGCTCCAAGCCTTGCTTGCCACCGTTTGTTTCCAGTTGGTGCACATCGGCTTCTGCAAAGACGCCCCCTTTCGAGGCCAACTACCTTGTTTGGTCTGTGAGTGTCGATGTGATTGCCGTATATAGAACCTTTAGATGTGCCGTGCCGGGTGGCAGCTTTGTTTGGCTGGGCTGGCAGGCTTGACCTTCCTGGTAGGATTCTACAGGACAGGACGTTCTCGCCGGTTTTCCCAGGCCCAGGTGATCTGGAGAAGGAAGCAGTGTCCACTCGCCAGCCGAACCGGAAGCACCAAGGTGCCATTGAGGAGCTCGGCCGGCCGGGCGCAGGAGTTTAAAGCCACCATGGTGTACAGTGTACGGGCGGCCCACACAGCGAGATGCCAAGAGCGTCCGCATCGTTGTCGAAGGGTATTCCTTGACCTTTCACGTACTGCAGAAGCTGGTTCACTTCCTGCAGTTAGTACTTTCTCGCCGACCGGTCGGAGTAGAGCTGGTCCACGGCGCAGCAGGTTCCCCTCCCCGGAGTCCACGTGCCTCTTGTTGCTAAATGCGTGTGTTGCTGCTGCCCTGGCCACACATAACAATGTCGGGGGCATCCAAGTACTGCATTGGCCACACAAAACATGTCTAGAGCATCCGAGCATTGCACTGGCCACACAAAACATGTCTAGAGCATCCGAGCATTGCACTGGCCACACAAAACGATGTCGAGGGCATCCGAGTACTGCAGTGGCCACACAAAACCCGTCCAGAGCAAGCCCCTGTGGTGTAAATCGGGCCCTCACCGAGCCAAGCGATCAAGAAGGCAAGGATCGCTTGGGCACGCCGCATGTTTTGCCTTCCTCCAAGAACTGCTTCAAGGCTCAAGAGCGCTTGAAGTTCATGGGTTGCTGCTGGCTCTAAAGCGGTTGCTGAGATCAAACAGGCATTCTCATGAGCGTTTGGTCCTTCTGGTGCATGCCAAAGCAAATCCTGGGTGCTGCTACAGCAAAGACGGGGCGTACTTCTGCTCCTGGCCGTGGCGTCTTGCGGCACATTTCAAGGCTTCTGCTGGCCACCAACAGCCTGCTACGTCTTGTGTACGTTCCAACACAACCCTGCAGATGCACCTTCTCGGCGTCACTGTGCATGGTTTTTGGGGGTTGCCCCTCCCTTGGTTGGTCACTTGGCGCCCGGGAACTTCGTGACAGCTTCCTTCTTTCTTGAGTGGGAGGCTGCTTCAACCAGCTGCTGAGGCTGGGTTCTGACGTCAGGAAAGTGGGTTGCCGAAGTCTGCACCAGCTGCTTTGCTCATGGCATTGCTCTGCACACGGTGTGGTCAAAATGCAGGCTTATGCAGGCTTCTTCTTGATTGCGGCGCGCAGGAAGCGCGCCAGTCGCCCTGGCGATTGGCTGCAGTTTTCTGGTTCTCGGCCGGGCGATTTTTTCGGAGGAGTGGACGAGCGACAGTCTTGCAAGATTTCTCTTACACCAGGTGACAAAAAGCGTCGAATGCGTTCCGTGTGATCTTCCATCATGTCAGCAATGCCAGCCAAGCGATGACGACAGAATGAAGTTTGGTATTCTTTTGTGAACGTGCCGGGCGATGAGAAGTTCACTGCCAAACAAATCAGACTCAGGATGGTATGTCGCGCAGCTGGCACACGGCAAGTTTCTAACCCGCTGCGATTGCTCCAGGATCCACAGTTTCAGAAGCATGGCCGTGGACCGTGCTCCGAAGATGACAAAAAGCGTAGAATTCGTTCCAGGACCACCCCCCGCATCCCCAAACCCTGATTCCAAGCTGAGGCTCTTGCCACAACTCGTACACTTCTCGATTTGTGCACCATTGCTTTGCCTTTATTGAGCCATGTCGATCGTGGCAAAATGAGTCTGTACTTTGCGACGCAATGCTTACGTATGCATGCATGACAAGTCACCACCAAACACGCTTGCTTGCGTATGTTTGCGTTTTCAATCACTGTTGGCGAATTCGTAATCTAGTTGGAGCTATCCTGCACGGAGACTGAACTACGCGGGCGCACTCCAAAAAAAAACCAAGATCCTTGAAAAGCCAACGCCTGGGGGGTTCTGGCTTGCGACACTCGCACTGTTCAAGGACAGTTCATCATTCTTGTCCTGTGCGACGCCAAGCTTGTCGAGCATTGAGAGTGGGAGTCTTCGAGAGTGGGAGAGAATCAAGGTTTATTCTGCTTGTCGTTCTATCGGAAAGGTTGGGCAGAGGAGGAAGTCGGGGAGTGGTTGTTGAAGCTGGCGCTCATGCGAGCCCAGCGTGGCGAGAGCACGAGTCTGTGCAGGTTTGGAAATGCCGGAAGAGAAGTCGCAATCCGTTGCAAAGCATGGGATTGCGGCGGGTTGCTGAATTCCGTGTGGCACCAGTCCTGCACTGTTGCACTGGCCTTGCAGACTCCGAGCAACCACTTTCATCACTCCGAGCTGAAATGGTAAACCAGTATGAATCAGTATGAAGGTTTCCAAGGCACATCGAAAAAGAGCAGAGACGGGAGGAGAGAGACTTGGAGAATGGCAGTGGTTTTTTTCTGAGGTTTGCTTTGCTCTCGCTGATGTGCGTGCTGAAGCAGTGCGCCTCTCAGGGCCCGGGAACCCAGCGCAGAGCAGAGATGAGCAGAGTGCAGAGCAGCCCCCCCTCCTTCTCCCATATTTCTTGGGCCTTGGGATCGCGGCGGGCGCCGAGGTGCCTTCGGGCGCAATCGCGCCCTCCTGCAAGCGCGGCACGAAGCCCAGGAGGCCGCATGGCCGCACCCGGACTTGCCGCTGCGGGCTGTGGGAGAGTGGGCAGAAGCCGCCAGGAGCTGCAACAACGTCGACAAGAGCGAGCAGCTGCCCAGGCGCAGGAAGCAGGAAGGCAAGGTCAAACTGCGCGGGCTTTACCTTTCGCTTCTTGAGGCTCGAACGCAGGAGCTCCGCACGCAGTTGGTGGGAAGCCCAGCACAGCGCCGCAAGAGCTGGTTCCGGCTCGGCTGCGGCTGAGGCGCAGATCCCGCTTGTTCCGCTGGCAGGGGCGGCCCCAGGCCTGCGAGCATGCTGCGAGCATGCAACGGCGTTTTCTGTTCTGCTCTTCTGCGCTCTTCTTACACATTCCAGGTTCAAACGAGCTGTCGTGTCACGGGAACACCGGGAACACTGCACACGGGAGCTCTACGTCGGCCTCGTCCTCTTCGGTTTGCCCCATCTGCCAGAACGAGGTGCTCGTCCGGGTGGCCCTGCAGAGGCGTCCCGTTCCCTTCGTATCTGCAGAGTCCGAGGATCTCTCTTTAGACGCAGACCGCGCATCGCAGGTGTGGGCACACCGCCTGTCGGGACTGTACCACCCGACTCGTGGACCTGGCTCAGCCCGGTGCTTAAAGGCTGAAAGTGGCAAAGGCTTGCGGCGTGAATGAAGACAGCTCTCCACTCCACGGCTCCACGGCCGTCCCTTATTAAGGCCTTGCCACATTTGCCGCTCTCCCATCGAGGGCGTCCTGCCCGTCTACCTCTAGCGGGGACAAAAAGACTCGTGCTCAGGCGCAGAGGAGGTCAAGAGGTCAAGCAAGGCAGCCTCAGCCTCGAGCGCCGCGCATAGAGGGATGACATCCTCGGAAGGTCTTGAGACAGGCTGAGGAGGGCAAAGAGAAGCGATGGCCCAGTCTTCCGGCCCAGACCTGTCGGCCGTAGCGGCGTAGCGGCGTAGCAACCGCCCGGGGCGGGGCGGCTCCGCATGGCGATGGCGGGAGCCTCGAACTCGCTTCCGCCCGAGTTGGCGCTTTCACTGCTCCAACGACCGTGCGCCGAGGCCGAGGCCAAGGCCGTGCCCTGGTGGAGGCGCGGGGGCGCCGCCGGCCGCCGGCCAGAGCTCGTGCAGAGACTTTCACTTCTGGCTTCCGCTCTTCCGCTTCGGCCTGCGATGCTGCGTGCAGGTGCTGCTTGCTCTACCTTGCCTCAGGTGGGAGAGGGTCTATAGAGAGAGCCCTGGGAACAAAAGAGGCCGGAAAAGGGAAAAAAGAAAGCGGAGAGCGGGCCCGCGTCCCCGCGTCCCCGCACGCGTGTACACTCGGACCTTTCACAGAGCATGGTGTGACAGCGCTTCAGCGCTTCGCGGAACTTCGGGGAACGGCAGCGCCTGAGCTCCAGGGCTCCGGCAGCCTCCGGCAGGGAGGGCGCGTTTTGTCAAAGCTGTGTTAGCTGTGAGTCGCGGTCGCGGGGAGGCGCGGCGATCTATTGTCGCCGCATTGTAGCCGTCATGTTGATCTCGTGTGCGCTAGGACTATAGGAGACTCAGCTGTCATTTCAGGCTCGGCATGGGTCACTTCCATCCCATTGCTCATGCTGGCCCTTGGAGGGTCAATGCAGCCGCATGTGAGGGGCCCAAGATTTTGGGCTGGTGGGTTCGAAGACGCTTACATGCGGTGCCTCACAGATGGGATGGTGCAAGTCGCTGCTGACGGCGGTTTCCATGTTCGCTGTCCTGGTTCAGGCAGGGCAAGGGAGGGTTTTTCAGCGTTAGTCGGGCCGTTGAGCACTCGTAGCTGGATTCCGGGAAGTGCCTCGTTTGGCGCGATGTGCTCCCAGTGCCCATCGCCCTTTCAGATCGTGAGGCGATGCCACAAGCATCATCAACAACAGTTCAATAGCAGGCGACTTCCATGTTGCCTGCGAATCCTGAAGCAGCGTTCTCGAAAGCTCCGGCAGCCAAGCATCAAGAATACCATCCATGCAGTGCCATGTGGAGACGCGGCGATACTTTCCAGACTGTTGCTCTGACAATCGGACTTCAATGTGCAGAGCTGGCTGAGTTTACTGCCGGCTGCGAGCCGTCGCAGCGGATGGGCTGCCTCTGCATTTGTGGCCTTAGAGACAAGGAGACGTTTCTGTGTTTGCAGGTCGACCAGCGCCTAGCTGCTGCGTCCGTTTTCCTAGCTTGGGCCTTTGCACCGCGAAACGTCAGCGCATGAAGCCAGGAGACTCTGAAGTCTGTGAACCGTCGCCATCCATGGCTGAGATATGGCATGCGGCATACTCTGGCTCTCAGGTCTCCTTTTCCTCCGCACTGCTGGCACGCGCAGGGCCGGCCTTCTTGCTTGCCGCAGCCGGAGCCCCTGGGGCCCCACTCATGCCGCATGCCGTAGGCACACTCGGCTTCTAATGATTCGAATGCTCCTATCTCGGTATCTCGATTTCGCTTCACGGAACGCGAGCGGTGCTCACATCAGCGTCCTTGCGTCTCCTCTTCTCGTTCTCTCTTGTCCAGCGTCTCGTTTCTGTGTCCATGTTGATGCAAGACATTGATGACTTGCACGTGGCCGGAAGCCTTGGGCAGCGTAAGCCCTTTCACCCTAGCGGCCCTAGCCCTAGTCCTCGTGGTAGTTGCGATCCTGGACCGAAACCTCTTCCCCCGACAACTAAGAAGCGCAGAAGCACAAGTGGCAAATCAGCCTGGCAAAGAACGCAAAGCACACGCCCAAAAGCCAAGGGTAATGTAACAGTGATCTCGGAGGTAGGGAGGTAGGAAGTCTCGCCCGTCGAGCTGATAAACCCTATTTGTGACACAGTGAACCCCTGCGGTGGATCATTCGCACTATCGTACCGCAGCCCTGAAATCAAGGGGAAAAGAAAGAGTTTCATGGTAGCGGAGCTTGCTCCGGCAGCTCCGAGGCTCCCTAGAATTAGGACCCCGAGCCTGAAGGCCAATTTAGTTTCACCGCATAAGAGCCTTTTGTTTTTCTTCATTGGCTGCAGTTTAATCTGCCCACTGACCACCGTAAGTCCCCCTGGAGCTGGGGCGGGTCCGCACGCCGTTTCGGCATTTTACAGTTTTGGTGGGCAAAGTGGGAAGAGGTTTTCCGGAAGAGAGAGGAGGCCTGGCAAGTTACAACTGGTTGGGCCGTTGGTACAGAGGAAGCTGGAAGCAGAGTTTCAACTTTGTGGTCCTGCGCTTGGTGAAATGGATGGTGCAAATGGAGAAGCGCAGCAACAGGCGCAACAGCAAGCACAGCAACAAGCACAGCAGCAGGCTCAGCAACAAGCACAGCTGCAGGCACAACATCAGGCGCAACAACAAGCACAGCTACAGGCACAACAGCAAGCGCAGCAACAGGCACAGCTACAGGCGCAACAGCAAGCACAGCAGCAATCGCAGCAGCCAAGTGGGAGCCAAGGAGCTGGGCCGGAGATGATCGACCGTTTGGTCCGGCAAAGAATGAATGAGGCCTTTGGGGCCGTGTTTGGGAGGCTTCTTGAGACGAGCGAGGAAGCGGCCCAGGCCGCACACCAGAACATGTCCTACCAGAAGGGCGAGAACTTAGCAAAGGGTCTGAAGGCAGACCAGTGGAAGCCGGCAAACAGAGAGGAAGAGCTGAGAACGTGGAGGGAATGGTACTTCACCTTCACGAACTACCTGGTCGCGAACGACCCGGAGTTTGAGGAGGACCTTCGGAACCTGGACCTGGACACGGTGGTGTCCCACGAGCTTCTTCCAGATGATGTGGTCAGTCGCAGCCAGCGGCTGTACGGTCTCCTCTGCTCACTGCTTCGTGGCCGGCCGCTGCTCCTCATAAAGAACCTCGACAGCACGAAGTGTGGATATGAAGCAATCAGGCGGCTGAAGAATGAGATGGAGCCGCGGGAGAAAGCCCGAAGCCTGGCTTTACTTCGAAGCTTGGCAAGCTGGAGGTTTGATGGGACGGCGGGCCTTCACGAGCAGCTGGTGAAGTACGAGGAGGCCTTGAGGACCTATGAGCTAGCATCTCAAAAGACTTTTCCGGAGGACTTGGTGCTGGCGACGGTCCTCACTGGGATGAAGGAGCCGCTGAGGTCGCAACTTCAGCTTCGAATGGGGCCTGGAACAAAGTACAGCGAAGTCAGGGAATGGATTCTCCAATGGGAGAGTCTGAACACACCTTGGGCGACAACAACCCCAGGAGGAAAGGGAGGCGGCCGAGATGATGGTGGACTTCGGCCCATGGACGTGGACAGAGTAGAGGACAAGGGAAATGAAAAAGGAAAGGACGGAAAGGGCAAAGGAAAAGGAAAAGGAAAGGACGGCAAGGGAAAAGGAAAAGGGAAAGGAAAGGACAGCAAAGGAG
The DNA here is from genome assembly GCA_905221635.1 of Symbiodinium sp. CCMP2456. NCBI lineage: Eukaryota > Dinophyceae > Suessiales > Symbiodiniaceae > Symbiodinium > Symbiodinium sp. CCMP2456. The sequence continues at coordinate 58,369 of CAJNDV010033841.1, forward strand.
GAGGCGTCGGCAAGGGCAACTACGGCAACTACGGCGGCAAAGGATGGAACCAAGGAATTGGAGGCAGCTGGGCCAGGACAGCGAAGCTTGCCGCATCTGCGGGAAGCGTGGACACTGGAAGTGGGAATGCCCACAGGCCAAAGGAAAGGGCTGGGGGAAGCAAGGCGGCAAAGGAAAAGGAAAGAAGGGCGACAAGGTGCAGCAAGTGGAGCAGAGCGGTGCCGCTTCGGTGGCCGGCTCTACGGCTACTTCCTCGACGTCTTTGCCTCCTTCGGCCTCAGTCTACCGTGGGAGCACAGCCTCAGTGAACTTGGTTGCCGTGGCTTTGGAAAGCGCAGAAGCAAGCTGCCAAAGGACCACAGAGGTCTTCGACCTGACAGAGCTCGATGACGAGTATGAGGGGGAGTTTGGTTTGGAGCCGGGCGACGTGATGATGATTCGGGCCATGGCTGAGGAGGAGCAAGGGAACTCCGATGCCGAACATGAGGTGCTTGCGGGTCTCTACGGCGGCCTGCAGGATGAGGAGGACTCCTTTGTGAATTTCTCGGGGGTCCCGGTCTACGCCATGGACGCAACGGACGGTGATGAGCAGTGGGATGTTGAGCCCGGCCTCGACCGACCCCCTTTACAGGTGAACGCCGTCACAAGAACAAAAGAAGTGGAGGTTGTGATTGACTCGGGTGCCGATGTCTCAGTGGCCCCCCTTTCGGTGGCAGCCTATGGAAAGGCAACCCAGTCAGTGGGTGTTCGCATGCAGGACGCCCAGGGGAAGATGATCAAGGAGCGTGGGTGCCGGGTGATCGACGTGATGATGAAGGCTGCCGGCGAGGAAGTGATGGTTCGCGAGCGTTTTGCCATAGCGAAAATTGGCTCGATGATCATGTCGCTGGGCCGGCTTCTCAGATGGGGGTGGCAACTTGGACACCAAAACGGCGGCCCTGTGATCGAGAAGGACGCGCACAAGGTGCCGATCACGCTGAGGAGAAATACCTTGACGGTGCCGGCGGTGATTGCAGCTGTTATGGTTGGGCCTCTTCTCCAAGGCCAAGCCCCAGCACGAGTGCAGCCCCTTAGCACGTATGATGATCTGGGGCGGTTTCCCAAGGAGGTCGAGGACTTAGTGGCGAGACCTGGCTGGAGCATTTTGCCAAGCGGCCTGCCTTTGCTGACGATCCACAAGACCGAGAACTTGAATCTGGAGCAGTCGCTTTGGGAGGCAGACGATTGGAGCTGGATCGCGGTCTTTGTGCGGTTGGAAGAGGCAACTCGTGCCCCTGAGCCACCTTGAAGAGCCAGGACTATGAGGGCGTGTCGCAACAGATTGTGGAGCTGGATGAGGACCTGGGCGGCCAGCGTGACGTTGCAGTTCTTTTCCATGTGGATGAGTTGCCGAAAGACCTCCTTAGCAACCCTCGGGATATCTTTTGCGAGGCCCCAGGCGAGGAGGACATGCCACCAGCCCCTTTGGGAGATGATGGAGGCGGGGCCCTTCTTGGAGACCAGCCCTTGGATGTGGAGTTCGAGGGCCAGCCCCAGGAGCCTGAAGAAGTCGAGGGTGAAAGCCTCGAAGGGGTGAAGCTCAACGTCGAAACCCCTCTCAAGAAGCTGAAGGAGCTCTGTGACACTCTGGGCCTCTCCCGGAGCGGGGGAAAGAACAAAGTCTTGGCCCGCCTTCGGCAGCAAAGAGAGATCTTGGAGAGGAGAATGACAACGGAGGTGGCAAGGAAGATGTATCTTGAGGGCAACCGCGACCCGGACATCCCAAGGACACCCATATTGCCGTCAGCCCGCCAGCAAGAGCTGCACAGCATCACGCACCAGCCTTTCCAAAGCTGGTGTGAACACTGTGTGCTCAGCAGAAGCAAGCAGTCGCCACACAGGCCCGGCCAAGAGGAGGTGGAGCAGAAAGTGCCAGAGGATGTCCGAGTCGACCCTGTGATCCAGATCGACTACTGCTTCACCTTTACAAAGCTAAAGCACGAGGTTGTTCCTGAAGAGGGGCAAGTTGTGGAACCTGATGCTCCCGAGGCGGGGCACCAGGAAGCCCCAGCGGAGGCCGCGGAGGAGGCACAGCAAGCAGCAGCAATAGCAGAGCAGCCCGGGCCCAGAGAGGCAGAGGACCGACGAGATCAATATGGTTTGTGCTTGGTGGCAGCCGAGAGCACAACCGGATGGGTCACGGCGATCCCGGTGCTCGAGAAAGGCGCTGGCTCGCTCAAGCGGGTCACAGAACAGCTTGTGCGCCTGTCGCTTCAGGTGAGTCCCGGCGACCCGGTTACAGTGCAGGGAGATCCTGAGCCCTCGATCAAACAGGTGCTCAACGCAGTCGAGATGTTCAGGGCCCGCCTAGGCCTTAAGACAACACAGCGGCTCATTGAGAAGGGGTCGCATCAGTCCAATGGACAAGCCGAGAAAGCCATCGACAACATCCGGCGGAACGGCCTCACGCTGAAGTCCTTCCTCGAGGACCGGATCAAGGCCAAGGTTGATGGTGATCGGCATGTCTATGCGTGGCTGTTGAGACACGCAAGCTACATCATGAACCGTTTTGCGGTGGGCGTCAGAGGAGCAACGAGCTTCGAAGTTATGTTTGGGAGAAAGTACAAGGGCAAGCTGGTGGCGTTTGGGGAACAAGTTATCTTCCACAGGCCCACGAAACATCGCGGGCAGCTTCAATGGATGAAAGGAGTGTTCCTGGGGATCAATGAGCGCAATCATGCTTTCATCCTCGGCACCCCGGACGGAGCAGTCGAGAGCCGCAGCATACGGAGGCTTCTGGCCGAGCAGCAGTGGAATGCAACGGCAGTCTTGACGATGAAAGGGCTGCCCTGGAACTACCTAGGCCGAGGCCGAAGGAAGAGAGCTCTCTACACACAACGTGTTCCCCTACTGCCTGACTCGGCAACGCTAGACCAGCTAGCTAAAGCCGCGGGGCTAACATGGTGGATGTTGGCAGGAACCCTGTGGCTGAAGCGCCCCGAGCCGATGGAGGTGGTCCCCAGAAGCGAGCAAGGCTTTTGCTAGACAGGCCCGCAGCAGCACCAGTCACGCCAGCAGGTTCAGAGACAACAGCACAGCTTTACCCACCAACCTTTGCAGGTGTGCGGCGTGTGCATGGTGACATCCTCCCGCAGGACCTCTGTGACTTCCACGCATGGTCAGAGGATCTCAAGGAGGACCTAGCAGAAGCGTGGGAGGAGAAGATTGATGATGGAGCCGCGTGGTGGGATGATGAGGGGGAGGAGCCGCCCAACCTCACCGAGGAGGAGGTCAAGGCAATCGACAAGGAAGCTGACAAGACCGAGGTCAATCGCCTCATTTCCATGGGAGTTGCCCGGTGGCCAAAGCCGGGAGAAGACTTGTCAGGGCACTCACGTCTCACAACAAAACTGGTGCGTGATTGGCGACAAAGGCCGAAGTGGGTGAGGAGAAGTCGGTTGGTCGGGAGAGAGTATCGCTCTCTCTCGGCTTGGACGCAGGACCTCTTCGCCCCCTCGACGTCCCTTGCAATCATACATTCGTTCATCAGCTACAGCCTCTCCCAGGAGCTCAAGCTCTACACATGCGACGTCAAGGATGCATACCTCAACGTACCTCAACCAACACCCGTCCTGATCCAGGTCGACAAGAGCATCTTTGGAGAAGGAGAGGAAGGATACGTGGTGTTGGTCCTCGAGAGGCTCTTGCCTGGACAAAGGGCAGGGGCAAGTGGGTGGTACCGTCCTCAACGAGGCGGGGCTAGAGCATTTTGCCAAGGAGCCCACACTCTTCAAGACAACCGAGCCCAATGAGAAGACCGCCCTCTTGCTCCACGCCGATGACGGGCTTCTTGCAGCGACAGAGGCTCAGAAGGCGAAGTTTGAGGAAAAGGTTGGTAGCAAGGTGACTTTGCAGATGAGCGAGCCCCTGGCCGAGATTGGAGATGAGATAAGTAACGGGGCCCTTGGCCCAAACTTGAAGAAGCGAGACAGCCCAAGTGACCACAGCTTTTTGGAGCCAGACACAAGCAAAGAGCTGGGAGTTGCTGAGGCCAAGCTCTTCAAGGAGTGCGTGGGGAGGCTGATGTATTTAGCCCACTCAAGGCCAGATGTGCAGTTTCCTGTTTGCATCCTCGGGTCAAAGATGAGTGCACCAACAGCAATGGCGATGAAATGGTTGCAGAGGGTTGTTGGATATTTGGCCAACACTCCGGAGATTGGCTTCTTGCTGAAGCCAGCAAAGCACAACGGCAGCTACGACTATGATGGGGATGGCCACCTCACTAGTGGCTCCACTCTGGTCGTTGAAAGCATAACGGACGCCGACTGGGCTGGATGCAAGCGAAGCCGGAAGTCGCGAACTTCCCTACAGCTGTATGTTTCTGGGAGTTTGGTTGGGAGCGCTGTCCGCTCTCAAAAGGCCATAGCCCTCAGCAGCGGAGAGTCGGAGTTCGTTGCAGTCGTGTCCGGAGCATGCGAATCTCTATACCTGAGGGATTGTCTGTCTTTCCTGACAGGTCCCAGCTGCAATGTGCGGGTGCATTGCCGCACCGACAGCTCAGCTGGGAAGGCGATCACGCAACGCCTAGGATGCGGAAGGGTGCGGCACCTACAGGTTGGGATGTTGTGGATCCAAGCTGCAGTGAAAGCCAAGGAGCTCAGCGTGGGATCCATTCCAGGATCTCAGAATCCTTCGAATCTGGGAACAAAACCCTTCGGTGCCCAACGTGTTCAAGAACTCCTTTGCTTGATGGGTGCCAGGACACCAGACGAGGAGCCCTACGGCACAGAAGCAAAGGAAGAGGCCGAACGCAAGCGCGAGATCGCGAACATCGTCAAGGAGATGAAGAGCACCGGCATGCACGTGAGCAGAGTGAAAGCCGTGCTTCCCCTACTTCTCTTTATGGTGCAAGCAACCAGTGTTCAGGGCTTGGGCCTGGCCGCGGGCATTGGAGCAATGGTTCATGAAGAGACAATGGCGCAAGTCATTGCCACGGTTGCAATTGGTTTCCTGGGTCTGCTGGGGTTTGTGGGGCTACCTTACAGTGCTTGGAAAGTTCTTGGGTGGCTTTGGACGTGCAGAGGCTTCCGTGCAACAACTTCAAGCAGAGGAGTGCAGACGAGGCCCCCAGCTCCACCAGTTCCAAAGAGCAGCAATGAGGCCCAGGCAAACTTGGGAATGAGCCGGAGTGAGGAAAGGTTCATGGACGAGTACGTTCGCCGATGCCGTGAGCTTGAGAGCGTAGTGTATGAGAAGTGCCGGGAAGCCGAGCAGTACAGTGAGGAAATCCGTAGGTTGAGACAGGAGAGTCGGGAGCTCAATGAGAGTCTCGAGACAGTGCGTGGACGGCGAGTGCCACCACTTGTGAAAGTAGCTTCGAATAGAGGCATCAGATACCACCTGCCCACATGCGGTCATATCCAGAACTCCACAACTAAGAGCTACACCCCGTGTGCAGACTGCATTGGGTAGGTAGGGCTTTTAAGGTGCCTTTAGCGCACAAATTCTTCAGAGGCACTGCAGGAGCCTGAAGACAGGAGGGCACCTGCAGTGAGGCGGGGTGTGACACAGTGAACCCCTGCGGTGGATCATTCGCACTATCGTACCGCAGCCCTGAAATCAAGGGGAAAAGAAAGAGTTTCACTATTAGTGTTGCATTCGCCCTAGACGGTCCTTGGCGTAGTCCTGTTACAACAGTTCTTGAGATGTGCTGCTTTTCGACAGTGGAGATGAGACAGAACGAGAGGCCCTGCCCTCGATCAGAAGGTTCATTTTTCTCCCGGGAACGGGGGAGGGCACAGCGCGCGGAAGGGCCCACGGCCCAACACTGCACGCGGCCCGGAAGGGCCGAAGGGCCGAAGGGCCGAAGGGCCGGGCCGGGTCGCCACAGCTGCATTCGCAGAGGGTTTGGACTCGGCCTCACTGGGAGGGAAAAAAAAGGAGGCGAGTCGCGGAGCGCCCGCAGAATCTAAAGTGGTAGTGACGACCGCCCTCAGCACATGCACCCTATAACACCCCATCAATGGCACTGCTGCCCTTTCACAGTTGTCGCAGCACCTTCGCAGCGGGAAACTATGGCAAGTAACCACTGCCGTGTCAAACGAAGCTTCTACATTGCTGCTTTTTTGGTGGTTCTAGGGCTGCTTGCGCTACGTGGCGGTCGTTGCTTGCCCCATTCTCAGACTCTGTCGATCTCCCCCATCGTTTGCAGCGATGGCATACCGACTGAATGAATGGCGCCCAAGACGCTAACTACTGCTTGCAAATTGTTGTTCCACTTTTTCTGCTCTTCCCCGTCGTTTCCGAGCGAATGCAGACAGAACCTGACAGCACCCCATAACCTCAACTAAAACCCTGTTGCCCAGAGCACACTTGCCCTACACAGCGGTCGTAACACTTTGGAGCTACAGTGGTATGGCACTCTCCTAGCAACTTTGGCTCTGCATTTTCTTCTCCATTGGTGTAGGGAGTTTAGCAGCGACAGCATAGTCGTGCACCCCGAACCTCCAACAGACGAAGCAAGGTGAAGCAAATCCCCATCCGACCGCACTTGCCGTATGCGGCGGTCGCTTTGCGCGATATTTGCCATATTTGCCAGTTGCCACGTTCTCCCGCTATCCTAGCACCTTTGGTCTAGCTTAGCAGTTTATTCCACCCCCCCAGCTTCCGAAAATCCTACAGCAAATGCACAAACGAATTCGAAGCGAATTTGGGTTTGTGCGTGTCGTGTGGGGAGGAGCGGGTAATCAGACCCACCAGCACTTCGCTTCATTTGGAACTAGCTTGGCCAAGCTCGAACGCGGTCCGGGTTGGGATTTCACAAATGCTCGTCGGGACAGGTCGTCTAACGCCCGAACCAACCCATGCATCACTATCACACTGCTTTCTCCTCGGTGCATCTTGCCGTTGTCGTGTGCAGTTGTGTTGGCCGACGAACTCCACATGGCACGAAGCCGGTACCAGTGATCCGAGACCAAAAGCGACGATCGTTGCTGCTGTTGCTGCTCACTCCGTGTTCGAGCGGTGGTGAACGGTCGGCCAAGCATGTTGGAGTTCAATCATCAGCTCAGTAAGTCTTGGAACGGTGGGGTACGGCAAGGACCCTGATGCACTATTGCTCATACAGACTCATACATATGTAATCACATATAAACACGAGTAGTCATTTATCTAGAGCCAACAGACACACCCACACAACAGACACCCACACACACACACACATGCGTATGTACTAACACGTCGTTCAAGGCGGCGTCTTGGATGACGCTGCTCAACGCCCGGCGGCGCGTCTGTGCGCCCAGCCCCGAGGTGCGGCTGCTTGCGCCGACTCAGGGGCAGCTCTATTGCAGTGCCCGCCCCTTCCGCCTCCAGTTTTTGGAGTTCCAGTACCAGGGCTACCAGGGCTACCACCAGCGCCGGGCTCCCTGAGTAGCGAAAAAAGGCCGGTGACAAAACCGCGCTCTGAAACCAGGCAGCGAGGTGCGTTTTGACGATGCTACGGCCTTGGGCGGAAAAGGAAGCGGAAACCGCTTCTTCGCCTGCCACCCTCACGGCCGAAGCCTCAGCCAGTCGTGCAGCTTCCGTGCTTGCGGAGCAGCTATCGGCTATCGACGGATTGACCTGCAGGCATTCTCTCCGTGGGGTTTTGCTCAAACGCAGCCTTGCAGCACTGGATAAGAAAACCCACGGGATGCGCCACGTAGTCCTCCTCAGCCTCAGGTTGTCTGGGGCCGCAAGTTTCATGAGGCACAGTGACAGTGACAGTGAGCAGAACGCAGCAGAAAAGAGAGCTTTGGCCAGACTTTGGAGGTGGTGGGTCACTGCAATTATCTCATCGATCCGACCTTGCGGAGCTGCGGCTCTGCCAGCGCAGACTTCCATAAAATCTTCTGAAGTGGCCTGTCGGTGGCAAGACCTTGCGCCTCGCGCGCGAATGCCGCATGCCGCATCGCGCAGGAACAAGGGCTTGCTGGCCAAGTTCTTCTTGGATGCCTTCGAGGGACCGCCGAGCCGGCTCGGAGTTTTCAGAGCCGCCGCGTGCCGTTTCAGTGCCATGCAAGCTTCGCCCAAACAAACTCTCTCCCTCTCTCTCTCATTCCCTCTCCGTGTCTTGACGGCCGTGTCAGCTGTCAGCCCCTAGCTCCCACTTCAGCAGCACTCGCCCAAGGGAAGACAGCTCAAAAAATCCAGTGCTTTTCTTTCACCAGGAATCGGCGCACAAAGCTGCATGGCATAGCATCCGACAGCATGCTCCACTTTCCAAGAACCACTATGTGCCAACATGGTCTCAGGGATCGGAAGGAAATTCAGCCACAGAGGAGTTCTCTGAGCAAACTTCGCAGCAGCTTTCGCGATGGCCAGGCATGGAGCCATTCGCGACACTCGAGCAGCGACGATCCAGGAGCTCATGGAGAAGGCGAGGAGCGAGTACACGAAGCATGACAAAGCATGGCCTGGCTCAACTCAAAGTCGCTTTCGAAGGGCGAGTCGATCTCCATGACTCCCGGTGCCTACCAAGAGGCGCGCGAGAGTCTTTTTGCTTGCAGCCCTCCGCGATGTCCCTCATTCAGAGCACAGGTTCTTCGGATTGGATGTGCGGTCTGCATGAGTAATGCGGCAATGCTCCTGCAAGGCGACCTGCTTTTCTCATGGCTTGGAGAGAGTGGCGCTCAGACAGCGGAAAGGCTTTGTGAAGTGCCCCGGGCCGTGTCATGGCATGTCCTTGTGTCCGCGTCTTTCGACATAGAATCGTAACATCTTTCCGCTCCCGCCACCATCAAAAACAGCCCCATGTCATCTCAAAAACATGCCCGCTTGTGAAGCATGCGCGACCGGGTTGCGTGGCAAGGGCAGCAAAAGCAGGAAGACCGAACGCGATTCGCAACGACCATCCAACAGAAACACTTATTTGGGGTGACATGTACACATGCAGCCAACTCCAAGCTTTATCACAGCAGGGTCTTCTCCTGCCGCGCTACATGCACAGGCGCAGCGGCGCAACCGATATTGCCGATATTCGTAGTGATGGTCAGAGGCGTTCTCCAGAGACCCCTGATGTTTGTGTGTTTTGATTGCACGACTGTATCTGTTCAAGCACATGCACACATCTAAAGCATGTATGACTACTTATTCAAGAAACCGGAAGGACCGTATGTTGCACCTTGTGGCAGTTGTTTGATTCTGGACTTGTTGTTGGCTTGTCTTATGTTCGAGTTTGCTGACACATTCACATGTATGGCTGTATGGCCTTGTACAACCCATCACAGACTGCAATTTTCATATGGTACCTTGCACAGCCCGCGGTAGGAAGTTTGTTGGTCAAGCTGAGGTTATTGATAGAGTTGGCAGGGCTAATTCGTGCTGCTTTTGCTATTAACAGCATCAATATTGCACTGCAGCTATTGAGCATGCTTCTTCATGTACTGTGCATTTGGCTCAGGTTTTCAAATTAAAGTGGTAGGGGCAGCATTGAGCTCCAGATGTGTTGAAACCAAGACCAACTGCATTTAGCAGTCTTTGCAAAATTCTTTCGGGCTTGGTCGGAGGCTTCGGGGGAGCATGGGTTTGGGTTCGGAGATTAGGGCCGGCGCATCGGCAAAGCTAATTGCATTATCCAAGCAAAATGCCTTTTGGTGACCACGATCTTCGGGTTTGGGGACAAGTGCGACAAACCGTGGAAGAACGCGATACCGATAGCGCAAAAATTATGTGATGCAGGTGTCCATTCAAGCACTGTGGGATCATCAAACTTGCTCGCCGTTCGAATTTACAGTATGGGAAAATGCTGAGTGAACCCTTGCGACGTTTTCACGATCTCTTCAAAGCCCCGTAACAAATGGGGGCCATGTGGCCGGGGGATCTGTAAACATTCCCCCATGTATTGCGTTATCTTTCAGAGTTGTTTTGCCCCCCCCCCCCTGAGATGTAACCTGGGTGTGTATC